>JAOYMZ010009453.1:0-21554 GCA_025802335.1 Pinguicula primuliflora
GATATAATGATTGGAACAGTTTGATAAGGATAAGACTTCTGTAACCGCTGGTCCTTACCTCTATATAAAGAGGATTATAAAGAATAATAAAGAACACAGTTTGACGCCTCTTCTTCTTCTCCTTTTCTTTCTCGCAGTATTCTTCAGATTACAACAGTCTGCCTTTTAAAGGAGAAATTTCTCCCATTTTTTTGGAAGCCTAAGCTATGACAAATTACAAAACTAACGGACACCGTAATTCGGTTCCCAACAAAATTTGCCTATAAATATGTCATTACTCGGTCAACATAAACTCAGAATTCCGAGACTTGAAAGCAATCTTTGATTCTCAATGGCCATCGTCCCTCCTCCTGCTTCAATTTCTTCCATTTTTAATCTTTCCTCTCAAAATCCTAGTTCACTATTTCCGATTCCCAATTTCCGCGCTTCAAATCCCTGAAACTCAATAGCAATGCTTGATCTCTATGTGCCACCGTCGCCGTGGCCAGCCCCTCCACGACCTCATCCACTGCTCCCACCACATTTCACGGAAAATGCTATGTTGTCGGAGACAACATCGATACGGACCAAATAATCCCTGTGGAGTACCTGACCCTCGTTCCCTCGAACACCGATGAAAATGAGAAACTCGGATCATATGCCCTAATCGGATTACCTTCCTCGTACCAGATTAGATTCATAGAATCTGGTGCGTCCAAGACTAAGTACTCCATAGTGATCGGCGATGATAACTTTGGCTGTGGATCTATTGTGACCTGGAACCGAGAGCAGAGTAATGCGCTACGAGATTGGGGACAAACCAGCCGGAGATCGAGGAGAAGTGGCCGGAAAGTTCAACCATCTGTTGAAAAAGAAATTATTGACTGATGCATAAGTGAAGGATAGAATCCACAAGAAATTATATTTTAAGTGTGGGGAACCTTTTGCCCCAAGACACCAGTGCAATACTAAAATCTATTCTATTCAAGCAGAACCTGAGATTCCCCCTGAGATTTTGGAAGGAATGTTTAATGAAGTAGATGAGGAGGAGCAGATGGTGGAAGCTGAAGAGGAAGAAGGAAATTTATCCGTCAATGCTCTGGCAGGGAATTTTTGAATGAATACATACAGGGTGAAGGGGTTCTATAAAAGTGAACCATTGCCATACTAATCGATGGTGGCAGTTCACACTATTTCCTGGATCAAAGGTTTGCTGATAGGATGCATATTAAACTAGAGTACGTTAAACCAATGGTTATTGAAGTAGCTGATGGTGTAAGAAGCATCAGCACCATTAAATGCAAGAATTTTACTTGGGAGATGCAGGATATGAAGTTCCAGTGCATCCCTAGAATTATTTCACTGGGTAGCTATGACTTGATTCTTGGGGGAGAATGGCTAAAGGTGTTTGACCCTGTTTCTTACAGCTACAGTGATATGGTGGTTACCTTACACCATAATGACAGACCTCTGTGTATTCAAGCAGTCAGAAACAAGGATGAATTCAAGGTGATATCGGCCAAGAAAATGTCTAAGCTCATCAATGGGGGGTCTACCAATGCAATTGGAAAGATATATTCGATTAAGGAAGGGAGTGTGGCTACTGTAGCTGAATCAATTACTACTACCGAAAGGAGAGAATTTGAAGCAGCACTGGGAAACTTACTGTCTGAGTTTAATGATGTATTCCAGGAACCAACTGAACTTCTCTTCGTGAGAGGAGTGGAGCACAGCATTACACTCTTACCTGGGGCTGCTTCCAAAGAAACACGTTCCTTATCGGTCTCCTCACTATCAGAAAGATTAGATTAAGAAGATTGTGGCAGAACCATTGAATATTGGATTGATTAGGAAGAGTCAAAGCCCCTAAGCATCATCAGTGTTATTGGTAAAGAAAAAAGATGGAGGTTGGAGGATGTGTATTGACTACAGATATATCGATACCCTAACAATGAAAAACAAGTTCCCTATCCCTATAATTGATGAATTGTTGGATGAATTACATGGGGCAGTTTATTTTAGCAAACTGGATTTAAGGTCTGGCTATTTTCAGATTTGAATGGTTGAGCAAGATATCTATAAGACAAGCTTTATTACACATCATGGCCAGTTTGAGCTTGTGGTTGTGCACTTTGGCATATGTAATGCTCCATCCACTTTCCAAAGTCTTATGAACCAAGTGTTTGAGATGTACCTAAGGAAGTTTGTGCTGTTATTGGTGTTTAGTAAGAGCTGGGAGAAGTACTTGACACACCTCAGAACCGTACTGGAAGAAATGAGAAGAAATAAATTATATGCTAAAGCCACGAAGTGCACTTTTGGGAAGGATACTGTCTAATATTTGGGCCATGTAATTTCTGGGCGAGGAGTTGCAATTGAGGACTCTAAGATAAAAGCTATCGTGGAATGGCCTCACCCAACCCATTTGAAATCACTGAGAGGGTTTCTGGGTTTGACAGGTTACTACCGAAAATTCATACGGAACTATGGGGCTATCCAGCAGGACCCTTACTCAGCTACTCAAAAAGAATGGTTTTGTGTGGAATGAGGAAGCTGAGTGAGCTTATGAAGAACTGAAGGAAGCCATGTGTAAGGCCCTTATTCTAGCTTTACCCAACTTTCAACAAGAGTTCACTGTGGAGACAGACGCAAGTGAGAAGGGAATTGGGACAATGTTGACTCAAAATGGCAGACTGATAGCTTATTTCAGTAAGTGACTGGGGCCAAAGCAACCGAATATGTCTATTTATGAGAAAGAACTTTTGGCAGTTGTATTAGCAGTGAAAAAATGGAACAATTACTTGCAAGGAGAAAAATTCGTAATCAAGACTGACCAACAAACCCTAAAGTATCTGTTGGAGTATAGACTGAATACGTTCTTACAACAGAAACTGACAGCTAAGTTGCAGTGTTATGATTACACTGTGCAGTACCGGAAGGACAGTGATAACAAAGCTGCAGACTCCCTATCGAGGTTTGGACCTGAGATGCTACAAACTTGCCACTAGTTATCAGCGAATGAACCTACGTGGATTGATGAAGTGGTCCGAAGTTATGAGCAGGATGAGCTATTGACCAAGATTGTACAAGCTAAATCAGTAAATCCAACTGTCTACCCTGAATATCAGTTACAGAAAGGAGACTTAAAAAGAGACAGGAGGATCTGCGTCGGTAAAGGAGATGAGTTAAGTGCTAAACTATTGTCTATCTTTCATGATTCTAGCATGGGAGGACATTCCGGAATACAAGCTACATATGCTAAGGTCAAGCCCTACTTCTATTGGCCAAACATGAAAAAGGACACAGAGGATTGGGTTAATCAGTGTAATACCTGTAAGAGCAGTAAACTAGACCCATCTGCAAATGCGGGACTCCTGCAGCCACTAGAAGTTCCCCCTTATCCATGGTGTAGCATCAGCATGGACTTTATTGAAGGGCTGCCAAAGTCAGATGGAAAAACCTTAATATTCGTGGTGGTAGACAGATTCACGAAATATGCGCACTTTTTTATCATTATCTCATCCCTATGATGCAGAAACAGTGGCAAGACTTTTCATGGACAACATCTATAAGTTATTTCAGATCGAGACAAAGTTTTCACTAGTCACTTGTGGAATGAGTTAACGAGCCTATCTGGAGTTAAGTTTGCAATGAGCTTGGCATATCACCCTCAAACCAATGGACAAACAGTGAGAGTGAATCAATGTTTGGAAACTTACCTGAGATGCATGTGTTCGGATAAACCTCACTCGTGGAGTAAGTGACTACCCTTGCCTGAATTTTGGTACAACACTACACATCACACCCGTGCGGGTATGACTCCTTTTTACGCATTGTATGGCTATGAACCACACCATATTCCTTTGCCAGGCTCTACTATTGTGCAAAATTCGATTGTCAGGGATTTTCATACAAAGAGAGAATAGGTACAAAAGTTATTGAAGCAAAACCTGATTCTGGCCAGGGAAAGAATGAAAATTAACGCTGATAAGAAGAGGGTGGAGCGTCAGTATCAAGTTGGAGACAAAGTATTTCTCAAGCTATATCCCTACAGAAAACTGATACACGACACGACAAAATTGAAGATCACGACCGCATGACTGAGTCTACTATGGTGGGTCCCACATGTGTTAGTGTGGGACCCACCACAATGAGACTGTGTGTTGGCGTGTGTGTCGTGCAGTTGATTTGTCGTTCCCTGTAGCACATCTCAGCCCTACAGACAAAATTTGGGGCAATTTCGTAAGAATATGAAGTTGTCTCCTCATTTTTATGGACCCTATACCATCTTGGAGAAAATTGGGACAGTAACTTATCGACTAGACCTCCCTCAGGGTTCAAAAATTCATCCTATTTTTCGTGTTTCATTGTTGAAAGAGCAGCTCAAGGCCAAGAACAAACATGCAAATCAACTACCAGATGCAGGAAAGGATGGCGAATTCAATATATATCCCCAGAGTATCGTAGATTCTCGAATCATACCTGGACATGCAAGACCTCGGAAGCAATTGTTAGTGTCTTGGACTGGGTTGAATCCCGATCAAACCACCTAGGAAGATGAAGAGTGGATTAGATCCAATTATCCAAATCTCTATCCTTTGGGACCAGGATCGAAAAAGGGGGGAGTAATGTCGTGACCTAGATCAAAAAAGGGGGATCGAAAAAGATGAATGAGGATTTCGTGATCCAACGGGAGTGGAAGACAGACTCAAGCAGTATTTTTGTTGTAATGATAGAATCGTGTTTTTGATAAATATTAGGCGTGAGTTCCGTAAGGCTCTACAATGTATAAATTTTGTGGACCAAGTTTGGAGAATTCAAGTATGAAATTACAAAATATTTAATCTCTCTCCTTACTTTTGTCTTCCCCTCTACTTCTCGAAAATTCTTCACACTCTCCCATTTCGTCTATCTCTCAAATTCTTCCACAATTCCTAGGTTACAACAGGATCGTCCCGTGAGCATGCCCTGTGGCTTTAGGTGCTGCCGGAGTGGTGGCTGAATCGTATGCGAGGATTTTCTTTAGGAATTCGATGGCTACAGGGGAGGTTTATCCGTTTAGAGTCCGAAGGGAGGCTGTGTGAGGAGTGCAGGACTAGAGATGATGTTACTATCGGATTGTCTATAAGCTGATCAACCATACGAGTGGGAAATAGTATAATTTGAAGCCATTGGTGATGCCAGGCCGGTCATTGAAGCTGGTGGCATTTTTGCATATGCAAGAAAAACTGGGATGATCCCATCTCGGGATGCATGTGTTAAAGAGCTAATTGTCCTACACTAAAAGTGTAAGTGTGAGATAAGTAGTTTAAATAGAAATTGTGGGGAGAACCAATTACGTTGGGCCTAAGGTTTTAATTGTGACACCCACATTCCTACAAAGTTAAACCCCACGCACACATGCGCACCTGCACATACGAGACCTGAACCGATCGTAAACGGTCAGGCTCACTTCTTCTTCATGGGCTCTCGTGACCCGAGTGTTGGGCCGACCTAGCTTCTTTCCCCTTTCTTCTAAATTCTATCATGGTATCAGAGCCTCTTTGCTCATGCAGTTCATCGATCCTGAATTAAGTGTCTGATTCAGAGATTCGTTCTTCGTAAACTCAATTGTAGTGTAAACAATTGAGATCTTCAGGACATTGCGATTGAAGTGTAATCAATCATGTTTGTGCCTCGGCAGATTGCAGATTGCATACTGCATCAACAAAATCAGAACCAGTAAGCTACATCAACAAAATGGCAGCAACTACTTCAACAGCAATTTCGTATCCAAACCTATCTCAAATCGTCTCAGTTAAGTTGGATTCAAATAATTACCTATCCTGGATGTCACAGATTGCTCCGGTGTTGAGGAGTTATTATTAACGATATCAAAGGCAAGATCAAAGGGATTGATTGAATCACTCAAGATTTAGTCAAACGTACCTTATATGGATTCATCATTGTATATGGTAAGAGAATAATTGTACATGTAAATCACCAAGTATACATCTATATAATCGAGGAAAAGAGGATTAGATCAACAAGATCTGAACCTCAAGTTCATCATCATAGCCATGTCTCTCTTCTTCTTCAACTTCAACTCTTTTCTTCCATGGTATCAGAGCCAATAATAGTCTAACAACCGAATGGCCTGTGTACGCTTCTGCTCTTCTTCTGTGTGATGCTCAAGTCCGACAGGGATTGCCTAATCGAACTTGAGGGGGAGTGTTAAAGAGTTAATTATCCCACACCGAAAGTGTAAGTGTAAGATAAGTAGTTTAAATAAGAATTGTGGGGAAAACCAATTATCTTGGGCCTAAGGTTTTAAATTGTGACACCCACATTCCTACAAAGTTAAACCCCACGCACACCTGCGCACCTGCACACACGAGACCCGAACTGATCATAAACGGTCGGGCTTGCTTCTTCTTCATGGGCTCTCGTGACCCGAGTGTTGGGCCGACCCAGCTTCTTTCCCCTTTCTTCTAAATTCTATCAGCATGATGGGGATGAACCTTTGGTGGGTAGTTATTGGTTTTGTGATGTTACGGGATGAAAGATATCATCTTTTAATGTTAAAAGTATACTGAAAGCATCTCATATGTTATAAGCATGTCATTTGATTGCTAAAACCGATGCCTGAAAATGATTTCTATGGATTGCAGATCTTGTGTGCTTGTTCACTTACAACTAAGTCAATGACTGGGTGTCTAGGCAAACTACTTAGAGCAGTTTGTGTTTTAAAATGCAAACAAGTTCTTTTTGTGTGTTTTAGAAGTCAAACTCTCATTTGGTGTCTCTACTCTTATGTTGTTCTGACTACTTCGAAGTGAAATTTTTTTCATTTCTAACCTAGTTTTGCGCAGAATCTCTTCTTTACTGATTTTACTTGCTTCCTCAAAATTTCAGCACATCATAGAAAAATGCAAGCTCATGCTCTGGTCTCTAACTCTAACTGAAGTGTTAAGTTTTAGATTATCCTTGATGTTTACAATAGTGCCCAAGTAAGACCTTAGCAAATAATCGAAAAATTTGAACTCTAAATTGATAAGATGTTTTGCGTCTCTAAAGATTATGGAGATTCATGTCTCCTGCAGATTTTGTCATTTGCTTACTGGGTATAAATCTGCTAAGGATCTTCGTTCATTCTACAGAAACTGCAGATCATAAGATGATTTCACAGCCGGATGTACTTTCAGCAGGATAGATGTGAGTGTCTGTTTTAGTGCGTACTATTACTATTGACTAAGTGTTGAGTAGAATATTTGCTGATTCTGTATGGACAAATAAATCCTTGTGCTTTGCTCTTGTGTAGGAGTTGTGTTATGCCTTGTGTTAGACGAAATTGCAATTGTTTGTGACATCAAGTAATATGCGTTTTGAGAAATGTCCGGAGCATTTACCTATTTCTTATGTCCAACCATGGATCACATCATCACATGAATACCGGAAATTTCGGGAAAATGATGGCGGTTTCAAACTCTTTGTACCCAATATGAAGAACTGAGTTTTTTTCAGGTGCAAAATGCACCATCCCAAACAAAAAGCATTATATGTCGAATTGTATTTGATCTGACGGGCACGATCCAATGACTTAAAAACAAGAAATCTCGCGGGTTGTTTAGGGTTCGGATCGGGTCACAACCCAACCGACTTAACCTGATGCTCACTACTACAAATTTCAATTTGGTGGATGGGAAAATATATGTATATTGGAGATTAATGTGATATAATTGGGACATTCATTGAATGTGTTATACATATATGTTATAGATATAAGGATTGAACCGTTTTGTATGTAATATTTATCTGTAACTGTCGGTTTTACCTCTATATAAAGAGGATTACAGAGAATAACAAAAATACAGTTTCACGCCCTTCTAATCTTTCGTTTTCCTTCCTCTCGAATTCTTGAGATTACAATATGTTATCAGCACCATCTCTCCGAATTTTTTGAGCGCTAAGCCAGCACAGAAGCAAAGTGACAGGTCTCATAATCTCTGCGTTCGGGCGTTTGCCGATTTTGAGAAGACATGGCCCGTACCACGCAAACTGCCCGCAAATCAATCGACGGTAAGGCTCCGGGGAAGTAGCTCGCAACCAAGGCTGCAAGGAAATCTGCTCCAACAACCGGAGGAGTCAAGAAACCACATCGCTACCACCTTGGAACTGTCGCTTTTCGTGAGATCCGGAAATACCAGAAGAGCACCAAACTCGGCGTGTGAGTGTGCGCTGAAATCAGAGATGAACTACATGCCATAGACTGCTTCTTCATGAGAGTATTTATCACAAAGTACTCGATCGGTTGCTTGAAGGGTACATACAAGTTAAAGTTAAAAACCCATTAGAGAAGGGAACCTTATGTGGCCCCCTGCATTCTCGTATATACAGGGAAAATTTTGTGAAGGGAATTGAGAAAATCAAGTCTCAGGGTGGGAATGTTGTTGCTGGTGGCAACGTCATAGAGTCCGCAGACAATTTTGTGCAGCCTACAATAGTCGAAATTTCTCCCACGGCTGACGTTTTCAAGGAAGAGCTGTTTGCTCCAGTTCTTTATGCGATGAAGTTTCAGACCCTGAAGGAAGCAATTGAAATAAACAACTCTGTTTCTCAAGGTCTGAGCAGTTCCATCCATTATATTCAAATGGATTTGGCCACAAGGAAGTGATTGTGGTATCGTAAATGTGAACATCCCAACAAATGATGTGGTGACACCTGAAGACTATTCCTCAGATTTAGAGTTTTTAAATCTCCAGAAGCCTCCTGAAGGGGCTAAAGATGATGCTGATGTGATGATCTTCCTTGCCATGGATAGTGGAAAAAGAGGGCTATTTCTCTCTATTCCCATGCAAAAGAGGCAAATACATTTTGGCCGATTTTTGTTGCTGCGGCTCTTATGGGTCTTGTGAGTCTTGGTCACAGATGGCAACAAGAAAGATGGCAAGCTTTGCACCTCAAGTGGCGGTTCTGTCTTCGTGATGATACTAGGATGTACGCAATCATATCTCCACCCCACAACAGGATGGAGAGATTGTTTCCGTGGAGACCCCCACTCGAAAAAAAATAAAAAAATAAAAAATAAAAATAAGAAATAATAATAAAGTAAACATAATAGAATACTAGACAGGAGAAAACAAGTGAAACTGAAATATCTACTTACCCCAACCATGTACTACGTGCATACCGAAATAGATGGGTGTCTATGCAAATAACGATCAGGCTAAATAACCAAATAACTATCAGTCTAGAGATCAATAACTAACCAACTACTCTATATAGCTTTATGTATCTTTAACCGTAATATGACGTCTCCAATTCGTCTTATCAGAGATCATGTCCTCGGAGAGGTTTAATCCTACTAGATCTAACCGAATCTGCTCGTCCCATGTTCTCTTAGGTCCCCCCGTCCTCGCCGGCCTTCGACTTGTAGTACTTTGACTCTTCTGATTGGGTCGTCCAAACTTCTTCTGCTTACATATCCAAACCATCGCAACCTTCCTTTCCTCAATTTGGCACTTATAGATACGACCCCTAGTGTATTTCTAAATATCCCATTTGGGATCTTATCTAATCTCGTGCGACACACATCGACCTTAACATCCGCATCTCCGCCACTTCTAATTTCCACACATGTGAAAGATTCATAGCGCAACACTCTGACCAGTAGAGTATCACCGGTCGTATAACCGTTCTATAGAATTTTCAATTTAGCTTGAGTGGGACTTTTTTATCGCATAATACTCCAGTAGCCGACCGCCATTTCATCCACCCCACCTTGAGGCGATGGACAACGTCACCTTCCACACCTCCATCCTTTTGCAAGATGGATCCTAGATATTTGAAACTATCTTTTTGGTGGAGGGTCTGGTTCGCAATCATGACTTCCATACTACTTTCCTCCGTCTCATTTGCAAAGTTGCATGCCATATACTCCGTCTTCGACCGACTCAATCGGAGGCCCTTAGCCTCCAATGTCTCTCTCCAATGCTCCAACTTAACATTGACCTCCTCCTTCGTCTCAGCCACTAGGACAATATCGTCCGCGAACAACATACACCATGGTACTTCATCCTGCAGATCCTGAGAGACATAAAACGCCACATTTAGTATAAAGAAACAGCCATTAAAAAAAGCAAGTATCTTGGCGGTCTGTATGTGCCTGCCATATAAAGGAAATCACATTGTTCATGATCTTAATAGTAATGTACATTCTGACATAGATATGATGAACAAACCAAACTTATATCTAGTTTGGTTTGGAAGATATTTTTCTCAAAGAATATCACTTGAACTTAAATCAATTTATGCATCATGATAAGTGATTCTGCACAAACAATACGTACTTCAAACAGGGAAAAGAAAATCCAACAAATCAATGCTCACTTAACAATAACATACAAAAGATGCCAAGCAATCATCTAGGTAAGTCCAATAAATTTAAGTAGAAAAACAATTGAGTTTCAATAGCTATTGCATACCTTGTTACACTTCAGGAAGTTTTAAAACCAAGAATTCTCGTTTCATTTGGCTTTAGTAACATCACAATTAGAAACTTATAAAAAAAAAAACACATCACAATTAGAACAACATTTATTTAAAGTTATAAGACTTGAACACCTGAGCCCATCGAGCAGCTAGTTCCTTGCAAAGCAGTTTCCAAAATTTTACAGGCTTGATAACTTAAAAAGAGTTTGTCATTGAGACTGGGTACCGTTCACCTGACAGAAAGTCATCTAATGAATGCTTTACTATTATCTGTGCATCTGACCGAAAATTAGAGAAAAATAAGTTATCTAAGATGAACACCCCCGGAAAATAAAACACACCAGTAGGAACATCTAAATAGCATAGAAAACCTCTAAGGAGATCAATGTGGAAAACTGCTAGAAGAACCGGGATTAGGGCAAGGCCACTGTGTCCCATCTCCCACCTCACACTGTCTAGATTGGCATAGATAGTGAATCAACCTACAAACAATGAACTGGGATGAGAAAACATAAAAGAAATTAAGCATACGATGAAAATTGTAACGAATTCAAATTTCCGTTTTAATAAAATGGACAAGTTCGTTAGGGTAGTGCAACTTTAGAGTCGTACCCCAACCCAAAATCAATAGTTTGAGATATACGAACTGTTAAGCAGATCACCGCAGACAATCTGGACAATAAAGACAAGCACACCATGCTTGAAGTCAAGCACACCATGCTTGATGACAAGCACACCATGATTGATGACAAGCACACCATGCTTGAAGACAAGCAAATCATGAATCAAGGATACAATCCTTGACTCATGGTGTAGCCCACCATAAATCTAGCATACAATCTTTGACTTTACATATAGGACTTCTCTTTACTATCTTAAATGGCAACACCTTTGTAAACAAATGATCAAGAAATACACAATCGTTTTCTACTAGAGCTGTGCAACTCTCACTCTGTTCTTCATAATCTCATCAAATTTCCACTTTTTCAAAGGTAAGAATTAAAGATTCTGGAACGGGTTCGCGAATCTGACTGAGAATCAAACATCTGGTTACCAGCTGATCGAGATCTGCATAAAAATCAGTAACAGATTTCCAGCAATGGCTTTTGTTGCTGGAATTCATGAATCTGACCGAGAGTCGAATTCTTCCCTCTCTGCTACTGATTTTGTTGCTGGAATCTTTGGCGTTGGAAGGGATCAAATTTCCCGGAGCCGCAGCTCTGTTTGTAGCGGAGATGGTGAAGAGGACGAGAGTGATTCTGACGGCAAAAGCAGTAACGTTCCTACCAGCGGTGTTGTGGTATTTTGAGTGTAGAGTGTTTTGCTTGGGTGGTTAAGGTTTGTTTGAATGTTGAATGGAGATTTCCAATTGAGAACATGATCTAGCATAAAGAATCATTCCGTAAAGTCTGTACACACAAAAACACATGAAGTGGGTTCGTGTGGTGAAGTGGGCGGAAGAAGAAAAGAAGAAAAGAAGAAAAGAAAGAAAAAGATAGAGGTGAAGTGGGTTTATGTATATTAAATTCTAGCGCGTAGATCAAATGGAAATGGAGGGTTGATTTGAGGGAAAAATTAAGGGGTACAGAATCGTTCCGACATATATAATAATATAATATGTTAAAATAATAAGGTATGTCTCTAATATATTATAAAAATAAGATATATATATATTTTAGATTTTATACACATGTGTTTTAGATAATATAGATAAGATATAGATTTTTTGGAGCAAATTTGACCGAAAATAAGCGCTCATTTGTACTAATAAATATTTTTTTATCGTAATTTAATAAATATATATTTTTTAAATTAGACAAAAAAATATTCTTCATTTTATCAAGTATTTATTATTCAATTAATATTTAACAAAAAAAATATGATAAAATAAATTATAAAATAATAATTATAAAATTGTTGGTGTGGAAATTTCCTTATATGATTGTGGAATATGGAGGATAGATAGAAGAGAGAAAAGTGAATTAATGTGATAGGTATATGTAAAAAGTGAGGAAACTTTATGCATGGTTACGGACAGCCTAAGGGATAAAAAGTGATAGGTATATGTAAAAAGTAAGAATTCTGCTGGTAAGTGTTTTTTATAACGTTTTTTTTTTCTGTTTTTTAGTTGATCGTGCATTTGAGTTCTTGAAGAAACAAGATATTTTTTTTTTGAAAGATATTTGAATTTTCGAAGAAAATGATCCCCTTTATTACATAAAGGAGATGATGAAAGAAAGAGATGAACACCTAAGTTCCATTGTTGAAGAAGATAGATTCATTTATTCATACTCTCGCCTCTATGATACAATGAGACTTATAACCTATCAAAAATGTTATACAGCACCTTCCTTGCATACCTCCATACCACCTCTCTCTCACATTCATACACAGTGGACTCTCCACACCAATATATGTGTATGAGTTGACTAATGAAGGCGTGTGTGAAAAGTGAGGTGGTGTATATCATTTGTCACATGTCTTACAACAATCATCGCAAACAATTCTCTTATTTTATAGGAAAACAAGACTCTGTGGGATTTTTCAATACTGGTTCTTACATTGTTTTGACGCGAGATTTTCCAAACTGATCTTATTTTTTTATTTCGACGGTTGAAAAATATCAAAAGGTCAGGATAACAAAATTCATTACTCTAATTTTCGGTACATGTAGCACTCTTGCTAATTAATACTAAGCGTGGTTAAAGCCACTTTCATCACTCAATCATACAATACTATAATCACAACAAGATCATTACTCACAAATCCCAACAAAAATTATAAATTCACCCCAAAAATAAAATAATAAAAATAATAAAATAATAATTACGTTGTAATGGTATGAAAATGCATATCAATTGAAGCGCATGATTCGTTGAAAAATTATGTCGACCTTTGTTTCGATGAACAATTAGTAATTTTCCAGATAAATTCGATTACACAAATTCGTATACCTATACGAATTTGGTACACGGAGGTCTCATTCCATTTTGGTATATGTTAATATATAATAAAATTGAATATAAAATAATGAATGGAAATAGTAATTAAAATATTAAATAGATAAACTAAATAAAAAGAGATTGGTTTCAGATTTTCATGTCGAATATATTATCTTACACTTTTTTGGCATTCGTAACACACCATTTACTCTTAGGATTATGTTTGCTGCTATTAAAATACTTATTCATTAGGGTTTTAATTTTTTTGGCAGCAAACCTGCCGAAACTAGGATCTATAATCGACACGAGAATTGTGATTTAGGAATCGGTCCTAAACTTCCATTTTGGCGCTCATAACATACAGTTTAAAATTAGGATTAAGTTTATTGCTCGTAAAATGCTTATTTATTAGGGTTTCAGTTTTTTTGGCGGCGAATCCGCCGAAATACGAATCTATAATTGATTCCTGAAAGATTTCGACATGAGAATTCCGATTTAGAAATCTATCCTAAACTTTCATTCTGGCAGTAATAACATAACATTTAAGACTATGACTAAGTTTGTTGTTTTTAAAATACTTATATTTAATATAATTTTAGTTTTTTTGACGACAAATGTGTCGAAAATAGAATCTATGAACAATTCCCGAAAGATTACAACATGAGGATTCTAAAAATGGTGATGGATATTTTTTCGGCAATCTCAAGTCGCCAAAAAAGGCATTTATCGGCAATAGATTTTTTATTCCATTAAAATAAATATTTTATTTTATTTTTTACTCCATAATTTTATTCCAGTTAAATATAATTGGTTGGAAATCATATTTTAATAGAATTCATATTTTAATAGAAATTATATTTTAATTGAGATTATATTTAATTAAACCCCTTTTTCTGTATAGATGAGACAGAAATGAAATGACGCCATCTCATTAAATGAGACGGTGTTGGTTTGCTATGGGTACAGAATTTGTTTCGGTACGCATAGCACGAATCAAATACAAAATAAAAATAATATAAAAAAATACAAAATAATTCAAAAATTTTTTTTTATGAAAGATAAGGGACTTTTGCAAGGAACGGCGTTTATGTAATGGGCTTTTGTAACCTAAAAAGAGTAAAATGCAATTTATTCTCCTGTGGTTTGCGTTAAAGGTGATTTATCCCATTGTGATTTAAAAACTGACAATTTACCCCCACGTGGTTTAAAAAAAGAGCAATTTGCCCCCACGTGCATCTCACTCGCGCCCAATGAGAGTGGTCGAGAAAAAAATGAAGGAAAAAGACTATTTTGCCCTTAAATTGTCTATTAAACCTTATTTGTTATTTTTAAATTATTTCATTGCAAAAAAACTATTTAACTATGCAAAAATTATAAAAAGTCATTCACCAAAAAATAAAGTAACATATTCCCGAAAAACATCAATTCATCCAAAAATTTAACTAAAATTTGATTTTTTTTATATTTCGTTTTTGAAAAATTTCAATTGTTAAATTACTTAATTACCAAAAAAAATTGTTAAATTACTATTTAATTATTCAAAAAATTGCAAACAATATTTTATTAATTTTTATTTTTTTGTTACATTTTAAATATACATGAAGAATCGAATATATATTAGCATCATATAAAATATAAATAAAATAAGAATAATTATAGTATTATCTGGTACAAGCTCACATGTGATGGAATTAATTTGCTTTTAAATCAACGAAAATCGCCCCTGTCGTCAAAATTGATTGCACTATTGAAAAGGCTATGTATAGGAGATTAAAAGCCACATATTCCGATGTTGTTCTGGCAACTTCATCATCTGGGATTTCCAAAACTATTTTTTCTTTGGTTAAATAGTCCTTAATAAAGTTTTAAAAATTCTCGGCGATGAAGTCTTCGGGACCGCACCAAAACATGAAGATTTCGATCTCTTACGCGGGCTTTCTAATGGTGCAACTAATTTTGATGACTGGTAATGGTAAGTACTATTTGTACTTTTGGATATACATATAAGGTTGTGCACCCAAACATTACTCTATACATAATTATTTACAACCAATAAAATTTTTACATGTGGCATTATGCACCACTACAAACATGTGTGAGTCTCAATCAGATTTTCATGTATACATATTTTGTTGATTCTATAAAATTATATTCAATAATATCATGTACATAAACCATATATATGGATTTGGGAAAAGAGGATAAGAGTGTTTAAAATGTAGATGGTTTAGGTATAGAAGGCAACTGATTTTTTTGGGCTCGTTTTTTGATAGTTTTTTTGGGGGGCTGAACATTGATTTTTTTTTTTTAGTTTCTGTGGATTTTTCCATTTAATAATAAATCTAATGCCCTGTTCCAAAAACGATAGATGATCTATGGGGGAGACCTCGAACGCCTCGGCAGCACTAGATCAAATTTTTAAAACACTTTGTTCACGCAGCACCGGAACGGCCAGGTGGGTTGACAACATATAAGAGATTTATTTTATAAGACATAGTCAGAAATTTTCTGGTATGGAACGTTATACGTACCGAACAATATTTTTTAGGTGTTGAATTCTAATTTTGTCCGTCGGATCAACAGTGGATGACCAAGATTTAAACGCAGATTTAAAGTCATCTAATCTTGGTCATCAAATCAACATTAGACATATATGATTAGAATTCGACACATAAAAAATATTATCTAGTACATAATGTCCTATACCTGAAAATTTTCGGAGAGATGCAACATTTTTTTTAGCAAGTCACATAGTGGCAACATACCATGCAGAAATAAATTAGCAATCAGATTTCTTCTTACGGAAAACGTATAATAATCAAACATCATTTACATGGATGAAGGATGGAAAAAACGAGGCTAACACTAGGGAGGGAGCTTCAAACCATTACACACCCGTTTGGGCAGAAGACCATTGGAAACTGGGCTATTTTCGTATTCGTATGCCAGATACATCTTTCAATCCCATCTTCAATGCACTTCTCCGGTACAGAGCTGGTGGGTTATGCAAACCAATCGATAATGCAAACTGGTTGGCCGCACCCACCAGAGACGTTTTGTCCCGGGCAATGGCCGTGATCGAATTGTAGTAACCAAGCCACGCGTGATAAGCTGCTTCTTTCAGACTAGTATCGATCTTCTTCATTGACTCTTCAATCTGCATTACGTATGAAGAAACGGCAGGATTTTGTTTATAGATTCATCAGAACTTGACTTTCATACGTCAATGAGGGGTTGGCTTAGTGGTTCTAAGTGTGATGATTGCACTCAAAGGTCATGTGTGCAAATATTCTATGCGACATGAATTTGTCGCATATAACTTGCGGTTTACCTCCCTACCGTGGTTTGCAAGCTATTGCGGTAGGGCGTTGGATTTACCTAACTCAGTAGGGTTCCCTACCTTATTAAAAAAAAAATTGACTTTCATACACGGATGTTACGAAGATGCAGCATACCTTTACTTTTACACCAGGATCCACATTTGTGTAAGGGAACTTCTCAAGAGGAAGATCCTTCAACTCATCCAGGAAATATTGTTCCCATGGGGCAAGCAAAAGAAGGGATTCACCATCTTTGCCTTGGCGTCCTGTTCTTCCAATTCGATGGATATATTGACCTCGATTGTATGGGATGCCAACCTGATGGTAAAGAAGGTATATACGAAGTTTCATTGTACATAATGGGGTTTTACAGAATACATACAGGCTGAGAAGTATACACATAAAATGAGCAAATACATTCTAACAGGGAAAATAGAGAACAAACGTTTTCGTATGCACTTTACCTGAATGACCAAGCTAACATCAGGATAGTTCATTCCGCGTGTTGAAATATCGGAAGTGATCAGAATCAGTCCTTTGGATCCCTTAAATTCATCAGAGATCCGAGTACGATAGAGGGAAGGCTTTTTGGAATGTATCTCTCTAACGTTCAGCTTCATCTCATGGAAAAGGGAACTCATGAGCGATGTCATCATCGCTGTCGCACAGAAGACAACAACCTGAGAAGATAATGACACAAGAAAAGGGTAAGAAAAGCGAGGATTTTCAAGGCATTCATCTGTCAACGAATACTTTGCGGCCAACCTTGTAATCAAGCACTTCTGACATATGTTTCTTCAGTAGGTGGTGCACTACTTGGAAATGTTGGTCATGCGGCATAACAAGGTAAAATTGCTTAACCTGATTACAGAGGAAAAAGAAGGATGACTAATCTTAGCGGGTTAATTATTTCTTCCATAAAAAAATTAAAAAAAGTTACAAAGAGAAGAACAGAAAGATATAAAATGTTGAGGTTGTTATAGGATATCACATCGCATATGCTGTCCACGCTTATATGAAGATGAATACAATACTACAATCTAGAGGAAATTAGACCCAGACAATAACGTAAAATATACCATGGCATTAGTTTCCAAACATCCAAGCCCCACTGTATCTATATATTCATGTTCCCTTTTCAGAAGAAGCTGAGATACCCGACGGACCTGAAATCCATTAGCATCCAAAGTAAATTACAGATAGACGATTTAATTTGGCAACGAGGAAAAAGGAGCAAATGTTAACCTCTTTAGGAATTGTTGCTGAAAACAGTAAAGATTGCCGCTTGCGAGGCAAACAATCAACAATTTTTTCAATATCCTTCCTGAAACCCAGGTTTAGCAAGTGGTCTGCTTCATCAAGTATGAGCATCTGCAGTCCCATCAAGCGCACTGACATCCCAGACTTGTTCTCAATGTGATCCAATAACCTACCAGGAGTTGCCACAAGTATCTGGCATGGCTCTGATTCCAGCCGTTTTTGATCAACCTTGAATCGTGTCCCTCCAACTAACGTCTGCACTCCTATGCCATCATGGTGCTTTAGGAGCACATTTGCTTCAGCAGATAATTGGCTAGCGAGTTCTCTATTAGGGCATATGATAAGGACGTATATAGGAGGAACCCTCGGATTTTTGTTACCAATTGATGTCTTCAGGACTGTTTCAATAGCAGGAAGCTGTATATGTTTAGCAGAAGAATGCGAAACGTAAATGCAGGGATGCTGAGTAAAAGGGGGAAAATATGAAGGAAGACTTTCTGGCATACCAAAAAAGCAATGCTCTTGCCAGTGCCAGCCCTAGCTTTGACGATAGCATCCTTCCCTGCCACAAATTTGCGCAACACGATCATCAGAAACAGATAAGGAAGTGAGCCTAATAAGATAAACTAAAATGTGTCAATTGTTTCATTTGACTTGAGTATTAAATGAGCAATAGCTAAATGTCAAAGGCACGGAGAAAAATACACAAGAGCTCCACAATTTTCCGGAAACATCAAATCGGCTTGCAGGGAACAAGATTTACGTATCTACAAACCTTCGAGGCAAGCAGCCAGGGTTTCTTCCTGAACTCTGGTCATTTGTACATAGCCAGCCTCAGTAAGTGCTTGCACTGTTAATAAAGATAAGTTGCACTCATCAAATCTGCAAGCACCATCCACTTCATGTTAGACATTTCAAGCTGGATGAACAGTGACAAGAGATTAAACGAGTATATTTCATGAACACTCAAATCCCCAACCTTTTTGTGCTGAGAATTGACTGCTCTTCAAAATCTTGTCTCTCATCCTCATTCATGCTCCTCCTAAGACAAACCTCTTCCCTAATTGCCTCCACCTCCTCTGATAAACAGTAATTCTCCACAACATTTAAGGGTACTCGTTTCTTTGTCTTAATATCATACTTCCCAAGTGATGCTCTACCACCTAAAACATTCGATTTACTCTTAGGTGGCGTATCCTCATCATCACTATCCTCATCATCCGACGATTCCATTTTATTTCCTTGAAACCTTGGCCACCTCGACTGCCCCCCATTACCAGACACCTCTTTGCTGTCGGAGCCATTACCAATTACTGATCTTTGATTATTTTTCGAAAGATAAGGCCTTCCAGGTATGGTACGCACATCAGGAACAGCACAGTAATGCTTCAACTTCAAGACACTGTTGGCACCCATCAGAACCCCATCTTCGTAACTTCTTCCCAGACCAAATCCAATACTAGTGCGTGAACACCCAAAATCTCGCAAGAAATTAACACTTCCTCCAGCACAGGTGTAAAAACTCCTTCGACTAAATATATTACCGATTTTTGGAACGATCTTCTCAGAGGTACTGGAGCTAGATCTCTTCTCAATCAAGTTCTGCAAATCAGTAGGCTGGCCGATCAGATGGCTTTGTCCCGGCTTATTCCGGGGCATCTCGGTAGGGCCATCATCTTCGTTCCACAAATCCTCAGCTCCTTTCTTCATGAATCGATCAGCGAGACACTTGATGTGCTGTTCGGGGGTTAACGGTTTATAAATCGTCTTGTTTTGCCAAGGCTTTTCCGCATCCATCACGGGATTTTCAGTATCAACGGTCTGTGCCCGTATTTGCGATCGGATTCGAGCCTGATAGATTTGCTTTTCCTGTTCGATGAGACGCCGCTCCTTCTCTCGAGCTTTCTTCTCGTGCATTCTTTTCCACTGCCACTTGTTGATACCTCCCGGAAAAGTACGAGGGCCTCCGCCCATACGTCGATGTAAGATTAACCTTGAGTGCAGTGTTTTCAAGGTATGAGCGGAGAATTGCATTCTTCTAAGTTTTCAGGGGGAAAGGGTTCTTCAAGATTTAGGGTTTAAGAGCACAACATATACCTACGGCGTACGGCGTATGGCTTGAGAAATTCAATTTTCAAAAAGAATTAAAGTTGAATATTCATTTTTGAGTCCCAGTTCTTTCATGTATTTACATCTAAAGCAAAATTCCATTTTTGAATCATCATCTAGCATATACAAGCACTTACCTTGATACAAATCAGAGAAACATGACACGAAAAATTGCAGCAAAGATATGATCGAACAGTATATTGCAAGAAATCTAAATTTCTTATGAAAGTCTAATCAATCAAGATCCCCCTCCACTCCTTGTCTTCTTAACAATGTCGTTGACTACCCAATCCACGTTCAGATTCTTCAAACGCGTAAATGGGTTTATCAAACGCAGTACAGCCAAGAAAATTCTCCCACCTTCTTCACGAACCTCGAAGTATCCATATCCGTCCCTGTTCACGGAACCAATCACCACTTTCACCTCGCGCTCTGGAAGATGTTTTTCCAGACCTCTCTTTATTTCTGAGGCCCTCACCTCGAACAAAATTGATTGATTGCAGTGATCAATCACGATAGGCGGCCCAGGCAGACGCACCTCTGGTTCTTCTTTCTCCTCCGCATGCGGTGGCGGATCGTTGACAGTTTCTTTTTCAAGGGTGATTCTTGCCCTCTTACTTGGCGGGTCCGGGTTTTCCATCATTGAGAACAGAAAATCCTCTTCTCTGCTCTGCAGAGTGTGTTGTGCGTGCTCGGGGTGGAGGATTTGGTTGCGGAGAGACTGATTTCGCGACGGGCTGGTTATTAGATTATACTCACGTGGATCAAGTAATCTGGACCCTGCATTCGTGATGTTCCCTCTTCTTTTCGACGGAAGAGATCATGACGGTTTTAGGGGATCTATTTCATTTTTTATTTATTTAAAGGGGAGTAATGGCTCCGCTTGTGGAAGTGTCGAAGATGTTCAAATTTATAGAAAAAAAATTTCTATCCAGATTCTTCCCTGCAACCAGATTGCGTTTGTGCAAGTGTCCAATGTTCAATTGTGGAGAAAAAAATTTTCCTATTCAGATTCTTAATCCTAAACCTGATGATAGGGGTCAGTCGCAAAAGTAACCTTACGAGCAAAGTGTTTTTTAAAAAGTAATTTTTTAAAAAAAAGAATTGCAAATGTAATCTCTATTTTTAAAAATAAATCAAAAATCGAATATATTCTACTTAACGACTAAACGGTTACCACTACACAACAAGCTAACTTAACCACACTCATTCCCGCCAAACCCATCTACGACCGTACGGAAACACGGTGACCAGAAAACCGAAAATCTGCATTTTTTTCGGTTTCGTTTTTCCAATTCTTCACCCTTCTCGGCTCAACGACTGGTCCGAAAACGTATTCAGAGATAAAAAGAGAGAGATCATCGACGGGCCCAGCGTGAAAAGGTGCATTCTAAGCTGGTTTATTTGTTAAAGGTGCGTTTGACTCCGAGTTCTAGCTGATTTATGGCACTATCGTTACAATCGAGAGATGGGT
>JAOYMZ010009464.1:0-21553 GCA_025802335.1 Pinguicula primuliflora
TTCTCACTGTAATGAGACTCAGAGACTCTGGGATGATGTAACAAATGAAGGAGGATATCCTTTTATAGGAGAGAAAACGCGTGACAATAGTAGTGTGAACTACTATTTAAAAGCCGCCCACGTTTTTTTTCTTTCCATCCACTTTTCCTTCTTTTCAACTTTCTCGTTTATTGCTCTTGTTTGAAATTCCTTGCCGACAAAACCGTGTGGAATTTCAGACGTAGCTTGGTACTGCATCTAGCTAGCCACGATCTGGGTGATTAAGAAACCAATGTCAATTTATAGGAGCAGACGTTCAACAGATGTAGAAAAGAAGCAATTGTACAAATCCAAATCTTCCTGTGGGCACTGTTCTCGGCAAAATCTCACACATCTCCGTCAAGCTATGGATAGGTAATCCGATTACCATCCTCGAAGAAATCGATTGAAAATTGAATCAGTCTCAATAAAAAATGTGAAAGGACCGAAGATTTCGAAAATAGGCCGAAATGTGTAAATTTGTAAATTCTAAAATATTTTGTTACATTTTAATATCATTTTTAAATTACCCTAATAAAGAGATTATGCTGACTATATATTAATTTTAAAATTTAATGAAATTTATGTGCCTTATACCTTGGTCCACTTTAAGCTCCAACAATTAGATCTTCAACCACAACATCTCAAGAACTTCTAAGACCATGCCTTGGTACTTAGCTTCGACGGTAGATCTTGCAATCAACTGTTGTTTATTACTCTTTCATAAGACTAGATTGCCAGTTACACAAAAACAATATCTTGATGTCTACCTCCTACTATTTGCTCAAACTGTATCACAAACATAAAATTTCTTAGGTGTAGCATATCCCTCAAGTCCAACTGGCACACATTATTGAGACTTGTATTGTTTGGAGATTGTAGCTTTCAGAGGTTTGTGGATTGTTGTTGGGTCTTTTGGACATTTCTGATGGTAAAATCAACCCAATAGGACACAAAGAGTGTGCGCCTAAGCCTGGGTAAGTGTGCACGTATTTGGACTAAAATATAAGGATAATATGAGCTATTTCTCATTAAAATTTTATAATTTCTATTAATTGTATATCACAATTCTTCATACATCATTGTAATTGTGTACCTAAATGATGTGAAACATTATTCTAATATTGTTTTTTATATATTTTAGTGGGTAGTGAGAAACACTATTCCATATAAAAATATGATGAAATATTTGGCCATGAAGAAAATCGGTTCAGCTGGTTAACCAAACTTGGATATCTATTTTTTTGATAACTAAGTGTATTTGTATTATTTACTTAGACACAAAAAATGTGTGTCTTCTCTTTACATACTCACCCAATATCTAACGCTCGATACAATGGATTGAATTTCTTTCCCATGCGCCAAAATTAATCTCCAAATGAATCCTCTTCTTTGTCTTCAAAATTTGCCACAACTTGAGCTTGATTTTTCAAGAATGGCTTGGATGGAGCTGGATAGGGTACCACAAAACACTTTCCCATTTCTAATTTTCCAAATCGTCCAACAAACTTGCTGGAAGTGAGCGTTTCCCAAATTTTTCCTCCAATATGTGATGCAGCCTTAGAGTAGTACGGCATGTATGATTCAATTCGATCATTATCTTGGATAGGAGGATCCAAAAGCGAGAGCCACAAGTGTATTTCGAGCTTGGGAATGTTTAGCAAAAGTTAGAATTCTTGACATTAGGAAAACTACTATTGAACCCAAGACATTTGATTGTGCGTTTATTGGATAGACTGGAAATAATGCTGCCTACAGATTCATGGGATTGAGCGATCATACAATTTCAGAATTCAGGGATGTTGAGTTCTTTGAGGATATTTTTCCTTTTAGGAAAGGTGACACGCATGAGCCTACTACTGAAAGTGTTCCTGAAGAGTCGAGTTCTTCGGTAGTGACCTTGAATCATGCACCACATGTCTATGAGATAGAAAAAACAAGAGGAAATGGATTGAAGCTACATTTTGACCTAACCTTATCACATCGTACCTGACTGAAGTAGAAACCTCCAACACATCAAGCGTGGATCAATTATGTGCTTATATGATAGGTGATGACCCTCAGACCTATGCTGAAGAAATTTATTAAGTGGATGCTAGCTTTTGGAAGGAGGCGATCAAGAGTGAGCTTGACTCTCTGATTGATAATAGAACATGGAAACTAATGGACTCACCTAGAGGATGTAAGCCTGTCACCTGCAAATGGATCTTCAAGAAGAAAACAAGACTTGATGGGTCTATTGAACGATTCAAGGCAAGACTTGTGACGAGTGGATTCACTCAGAAAAAAGAGATTGATTTCTTTGACACTACCTTTCGTGTGACGAAGGTTGGGATGATTAGAGTACTGATTGCATTGACTTCTCCGCATAATCTGTTTATTCATTAGATGGATGTTAAAACTGCATTTCTTAATGGAGATCTGGATGAGGAAATTTACATGACCCAACCTGAAGGGTTCATCGTTCCAGGACAAGAAGACAAGGTGTGTCGACTTGTGAAGTCTCTCTATGGACTGAAACAAGCACATTTGCAGTGGTATGAGAAGTTTAATTTTACCATGATCAGTGATGGGTATGTAGTGAAAACTCCTGACTCTTGTGTTTACTCGAAGATGGTTAGAGCAAACTATGTGATTATATGTTTGTACGTTGATGATATGCTGATCATTAGCAGAAGCATGAAGGCTATTGATGCTACTAAGGGTTTTCTATCATCTACGCTTGAGATGAAGGACCTAGGAGAGACAGATGTAATCTTAGGAGTTAAGATTGTAAGAACTCCAAATGGGATTACCCTATGTCAATCTCACTACATTGAGAAGGTGCTCAAGAAGTTTGATCATTATGATATTTGAACCTGTACGGACCCCATATGACTCGTCGGTTTATCTGAGGAAGAACATGGGTATGGTGGTATCCCAAGTATGCTAGAGTCATTGGGAGTGTCATGTTTCTCATTTACTACACTCATCCCGATATTGCTTATGCTGTGAGCCGGTTGAGTCAATACAATCATAGTCCTAGTGATGAGCACTGGACTGCTCTTTGTCGTCTTCTCGGATACATAAGAGGCACCATGGATTGGTGCTTGAATTATGGTCGATTTCCTGATGTGCTGGAAGGATATTGTGATGCAAACTGGATCGCTGACAATGACGAGGTAAGCTCTACTAGTTGATACGTGTTCACCCTTGGTGAAGGTGCCCTATCTTGGAAGTCTGCAAAGCAAACTTGTATCGCTCTTTCCAGCATGGAGTCAAAACTTATTGCACTTAAGTTGGCTGGACAGGAGGCAGAGTTGTTAGACTCTACTGGCTGATCTGCCAATGTGGAGGAAGAAGACATCTCCCGTATCTATTTATTGTGATTCACGGGCAGCTATTAGTGTTGCTAAGAACAGTGTCTATTATGGAAAGAAGAGACACATTCGACTTCGGCATGGAGTGAACAAGCAACTTCAGAAGAATGGAGTAATTACTCTGAAGTATGTTAAATTCGAGAAGAACCTGACAGATCCTTTCACAAAGGGGTTGTCAAGAGTGGTCGTTATTGACTCAGTTAAAAGAATAGGATTGAAGCCTGCGGGCTAGATACTTTATTTCTATTAGAATAGGACAGTCACTGCGATGACATATTCACGATGTGAGTCCTGCTAGAAAGATAAGCGAGGAGAATTGCGATTATCCTAATTTATGGGGGCAGAGGACTACTGATTATTCCCATGTGTGGATGATTTGGTCGTCTTGTAGAGTGAATTTGGAGTTGGTAGAGAATGGGTATAGCTGGCCTTCTCATGTGTGGGATAAAGGGACATGTGTTATATCTGCATTCTCCCCAACGGAGGGGCAAAAATCCCATGCGTGGGGTAGAGAGTCATATGTCACATTAGGATTCTCCCAACTAAGGGGCAGAGAACAGACAGCTCTCCTCATGTGTGGGTGTTGAGATCCGTAGGACACCTTTCAATTCTGTCGAAGATTGAAAATGAAGGATCATACGTAGTTGGCTTTCCCCTATGGGGCTCTGCGGAGATTGAAAGTCATGATGCAACAATAGTTATCTCTTCCCTGCGGGGAATTGAGAGTTGCATGCTGCATGATGATCTTACCCATCTGTGGGGGGCAGAGGACCATGTGGTGTGACGGCAGATGAACTTTAGGCTCTTAATGACTCTCTCCCATATGTGGGGGTGTGTGAGTTATCTTAGTGAATGTGAAGGTTGGCAACCTTCCATGAAAGATGTGTCAATCTTTCTAGAGCATTCACGATACGAAGGGTATGCACATGGGCCTGGTAAATAAACACGCAAATGACAGAATCATAGAGTTTGTACACCTCAAGAGTTGTATACGTGATGACAGTATAGTGATCTGAGCCCAAATGAGTTCAAGACTTAATTCACTCACGAGTTCAAGACTTAGTTCACTCACGAGTTCAAGAGTTCAAGACCTAGTTTACTCATTTACTCGGCCTTCTTAATTCACAACTTGTCAATTCAAATCGAAAGATATTAACATTTAAGTATATGGCTCTTCCTTTGCTCGAAGGAAATAACTTTCCAAATCATTTGTGGGGGACTGTTGGAGAAATGCCTTGTAAAGACATGTGATGAAGAAGGAAAAAAATTCCTTTGTCCCATACTGGTTTTGAAAAGTGAAGATGAAGAGTTTATATACATTTCCCCTCAAGTGGGTTATGTAGTTCTTATAAGGAGATGGGGTTCTACCCATGCACATGCGCGTCGCTGTCTGGTCCACGCCCGCCCGCCCGGCTCAGTCCAATTAGTCGCGCGCGCGTGTGTGTGTCTGTGACGGTCTGGGCCGATGCTCTCCTCCGAAGCCCATCATTTGTTTTGGCCCAGAAAATATTAATCTATTTTGATTTTTATTTTTTGTGGGCAATTCCCTTACTTGGAGAGGAAGAAAAATAAATTGTGGATAATCATTGAAACTGCATTTGCGAACGTGATAGACGTGTATCGAAAATGTGAGACCACGATGACTTTGAGTTATAGTGGGATATGAAGTTTTCAAATCCCATATATAAATATGGTCTCATATTGAGTTCGAAAATACACTTTACAATTAGCAATCCACATATATTTATCTTCTCTCGAGTTCTCTTTGAGCAAAGGTTCCAAGGATATCTTTCTCCAACCTCTGATCGCGAAGTGCTTTTGTGAAAGAAGTGGTTGTCCGGGAGCATCCAGCGTATTGACTATAAGTACCACAGTGGTGCCTAAATCGCTTTCAAGGTAGTGTGCGAGTCCACGACATAGTTTGAAACATGAAAATCAATAAGTTCTCATGTTCGATAATTTGCTCTATTTTATCAACAAATTTGCCTCGAGATTGAGCAATTGATGAATAGATGTAAGCTGTTTTCTTGGGTTTGGTCACACAGAGGGCAATTTCCGGAACTCCGATTAACTACCAAACTCAAATACCTGATAAACATCCCTAGCTATGTATTGGTGTGCCCTACTTATCATACATTATTCAACTGGATTTTAATTAATTATCATCACCAAACAATGTAGTTTAATTAACAATCAATCACATTCTTAGTTAATGATCCAAGCCAACTAGGTATCATATTATAGGCACTTAGATGCATCAGATATTGAAGGCAACTTTAATATGAAGCTGAGAATTTAATGGGTTGGCTACTAGCCGGTGAATGTGATAGGAATAATGCTACTTGTACACTCATTTGGACTTCATTTTTAAACCTAATGATATGGTAAGTGTCACAACTACTCAATAAAAAACTACACATAAAAGGTGTGGTTATGATGTTTGCCACATCATTGGGTTTAAAAATAGGATCCCAAAAGAGGATACATGTAACATTACTCACGTGATAATCCAACATCTTTTCTTTGATCACATTGTTCAAATTCACACAGTTCTTATTTTGTAATTGGAGAAATCAGACAAAGGGGAATATATTATATAAGTCACCATGATTTAGAAACTGTCCCCATTATATAAGTCACCATGCTGTAAATAAGCATGGGTGCGATGCTCTGTACATAAAAGGTGTTGGCAGTTTAAGCTAAATAATGACATGATATTATTTATTCAAAAAAAGTTGTAATTGAAGAGCTTTGGCTTTAATGAACAAGAAAATTAGATTGAATGTCTGTTTTGCGCGAGACATTTTTTATTCTAATTATGCTTATAAGCACATTTTAAAATAAAATGAGTATTTTGCGTAATACAAGTACTAGTGCTTGTGCTTTTTTTTACATCTTTTCTCTTCTTAAAAATAAGGATCTCATGGGAAGCTTTTATTCTTGCTTAAAAATAAGCATGACATTTTTGTAATAATATTGAAATATAAATATTTTTATGACTAAATTAACCTTATCTAATATATTTTAATTAAATAGATGAAGATTATTTTAGTAATCTAATGTTAAGTTTGTTATATATAATTAAATAAAAATTCAAATGATTATTTTTAAGCACTTGCGCAAAACACCACCGGTTCTAAAAATAAGAAGTAGTAGAAGAAGTAATTGAAAAAGTACTAAAAAAATAGTAATACTTCTGCGCAAAACAGGGAGAAAAATATAAATATGAGTAGAGTAATTATTGCAACTCGAGACGGGCCAAAGTTCTCTTTGTTGGGCCTGCTAAAAATAGTTGTGTACGAAATTTTTCACCGCTATCAGGCTCATTATGGACCAACGGTCAAGCAAAGATTGAATTTTTATTAGATATAAGTAAATAGGAGTGCTCCTACCCATTTTTCGATAGTTTATACTCCCGATTAATTTAGGGAGTATGCACATAGCGCAAAATGCTTCTTTGTATTAGGTCTGATCAAACACGCTTGATGTGCCTTTAACTCGATGAGCTCCTCTGGATTAGGTCTGATCAAATACGCTTGATATGCCTTTAACTCGAGATTAATTAGTCAACTAGCTCACCTGATTGGTTAAGAAAATATAGAATGATCATTGAATCAATGTTTGTTGACTCTAATACCCCAACCACATAAGCTCGGTCATATAGATTAATAATGGATTATTGATCCACCTAAGCATACTGTAGAGCAACAAGATCACACTATCAAGCATGTCTTAATGAGTTTACAACCTAACCGCCCAGCCGTCCCCAATCCTGCCACCCACTAACCAGACGACCCTAAACAAATCCATCGGCTCAGCTGCTTAAGCCTCAACAGTACTGACCAGGAATTACTCCCAAGGTTTCCAAGTGGAAGGGAGAGCCGGTTGTGAAATTCTCAGAAGAAGAGGACATCAATTGCCTGGATGGCTGCTCTGTTGAAGTATGTCCCACACTGGAAGAACAAAGGTGTGAAGAAATCCAATAATCTTGGTACTAAGGTTTTGAGGAAGATAGCCCAAATTCGTACCATATTTATTCCCACATGCGCACCCACAAACAAGATACTTGGTGTCTCACTGTGGATTCAGGCTCAGT
The DNA here is from genome assembly GCA_025802335.1 of Pinguicula primuliflora. NCBI lineage: Eukaryota > Viridiplantae > Streptophyta > Magnoliopsida > Lamiales > Lentibulariaceae > Pinguicula > Pinguicula primuliflora. The sequence goes on from JAOYMZ010009464.1 coordinate 7,474, forward strand.
TTTATTCAAGAACTCGAGACCCGTCTGTTGGGCCAGTCCAGTTTATTTATGAAATTTAAGATGGTATCGGAGCACCCTGGTTACGGGCTCGTTGTTGTTTCCGCTGCGCTTTCGGTGTGGAGTGTTCAAGTCCGACAGGGCTTCGAACTTGAGGGAGGAGTGTTGAAGTCCCACACTGGAAAAACAAAGGTGTGAAGATTATTTTAAATAGCATTTCTAAAAAAAAGTTTAAATAGGATTGGGGAAATCCAATTCCCTTTATTTCCGGGCTTTGCATTGTTCGAGAGAGCGACCGCCCCACCGCCTTGCCAAAAAACGGGCTCAACCCCTTATTTTTCTGGAGTTGGGCCGAATTTTGTTTTTTAGATTGGCCCAACAGTTTTTAAATAAAATTAGCCCAATTTTCACCTAAACCGTCGTCCTCCTCTCAATCTAAAGTAAATTCTAATTTATTCCCCTGTGGTTTGAGATATTCAATTTATCCCATTATGGTTTCAAAATTGCAATTTACCTCATGCGATTTCAAAAAAATTCAATATACCTCGCCTGCAATGCACTCGCGGGAGCTGAGAGTGGACAACAAAAATTTGAGTAGAAAGTACTGTTTTATCCCTATTATTTAATATTATTATTTTTTATTTTTAAAAAATAGTTTGATTTGTTTGTGATCTCTTTAGAATATGTTTGAATCTTATTCTGGCATCTCCGTCTCCTTAAATGAGTCAAACCCCATCTGCCTGGCCATCTCTTGGATATTCTCCAACGGACGGTGAACCCTGCCGGCGATAGTTCTGCAAACGATCAAACGCCATCCTTATTGAAGGATCATCCTCACTCAGTTGGACGAATTCAAATGCCCTTCCGCTGGTTGAAGTTGTGAAAACTCTGATCCCTCCTTTAGATTCCCTTTTCGTGGTGAATCCGTGGCTGATGATCCGGCACACGTAGCACTTGTCCGAGATGCAGAGGCTGGAGGATCCGTTGATGCCGAGCGAACACACCACTGTGGTACCGTAGAAGCGGAAGAGTTCATTGCCATCAGCCAAGCAGCGGGGGTGTTTCTTGGCGAGCTTGCTGCCTTTGGTTTTCACCACCTCTCTGTAGTTCTCGAATATGGAAAGCATTCTCTGCATGTTGTGAACTTTCAACATTCGGTCGATTCTGGAAACACGATGGTCAGATTTGGAGCAGTCGGAACGACAGATGATTTCAACTATTTTTCTCGAGGAATCGCCTTCGACAAGTTTAGTTACTGTACAAGAAGAAGTGGAATTTATCAAATGTAAAGAATTTGTGATGCAATTATATAGAGTAAGTGTTTGAAAAATTGCCGCTGAAAGGCTAGCACCAGGCCTGATGGATGATGCAAAAAGCATAGGAATGTATAAATTATTGCAGATAAGGTGTTGAAAATATGCCGCTGAAAGGTTTCCAGTTCCTCGAGTGAACGCTTTTTTGGCATACAGCTTTATTCTTCAGAGGTTGGTAAAAATTCCGGCTTTTTTCTTGAAGGCAAAAAACGATGGTAAAAGTAAAAGTGGCAAGAAGGAAGACTTCCTACCTGAATTCTGAAATGAAGAAATTAACAGACATGAATTTACGTAGTTCGACAAATACCTACATCCACATGAGAGCCGTTGTTTCGTATATTCATTCGCACTTTTTTTCCTTTACATCATACAAGTATATATAGGCACTCCTAGGTCTAGGGTTTTCGGAATTCATGATAATCAAATCTCGAGAAAGAAGGAAAGATTCGCAATTAAGGATTATTACAAATCTTTACATATCCGATGCTAACTAACACTCCCCCTCAAGCTGACTATTGGGATGTCCAATATTCAGCTTGAATAGCACGTCATGATATGCATGTCCAGTTACTGCCTTTGTGAGAATGTCTGCAAGTTGATCTTCTGATCTCACATATGGGAGAGTGATAATCTTGTTGTCCAACTTCTCCTTGATGAAGTGCCTATAAATTTCCACGTGTTTGATTTTGTCATGTTGCACTCGATTATCATAAATATGAATCGCAGCTCGATTGTCACATCAGAGGACATGGTTCCTCAGGTAGGAAACCCAACTCAGTCAGCATCTTCTTTAGCCATAAAACCTCCGTCACCCCTCCTGTAATCCCTCTGAACTCCGCCTCTGCACTCGAGAGGGACACAACTTCCTATTTCTTACTTCTCTAGGTTACCTCCAACGAAGGTAAAGTATCCAGACATCAATCTCCCGTCAGTATGACTCCTAGCCCAGTCGGCATCAGTATACGCCTCTAGCCTCAGATGCTCGTAGTTACGAAACAACACTCCTGTATCCAGAGTACCCTTCAGGTACCGTACTATCCTCAAGACTGCATAGTGGTTCTTCTGTGGTCTGTGCACGAATTGGCTAACAACTCCAACAGCATTAGCAATATCTGGTCTCGTGTGTACTAAGTAAATCAACTTCTCAACTAAATACTGGTAGCGACCCGGATCAACATCCTCTCCATTACTGGAAATCTCGAGCCTCAGATTCGAGGCCATTGGAGTGTCAGCATGTTAGCACTCCAACATCCCAATCTCTATCAGTAGGTCAAGAATGTATTCCCTCTGGGATATATGAATACCTAAAGGAGATCTCATTACCTCAATACCCAAGAAGTACTTAAGGCCTCCTGAATCTTTAATCTTGAACTCTGTAAATAGATTTGTCTTCAAATCTTTCATCTCGGTCATGTCATCTCCTGTAATAACCATGCCATCTACATATATGACAAGGCATGTCACCCCCTCGAGTCTCCTTTTGAAGAATAGAGTGTGGTCGGAATTGCTCTGCTCGTACCCATATCTCCTTATGGCTATAGTGAATCTTCCAAACCATGCCCGTGGAGATTGCTTCATCCCATATAGTGCTTTCTTCAATCTGCATGGCTCCCTAGGTCGAAACGTCTGAGAAAACCTTGGAGGTCCATCCATATATACCTCCTCTTCAAGATCATCATGCAAGAACGTATTCTTGGTGTCATACTAAAACAAATGCCACTCCTTGTTTGTTGCAATAGAGAATAGGACACGGATTATATCAATCTTGGCAACATGGGAAAAAGTCTCTGAGTAATCAACACATAGGTCTGGGTGTATCCCTTGGCTACTAGTCTCACGTTGTACCTCTCAACAGTGTCATCAGCCCTCCTCTTAATAGTATAGACTCATTTGCATCCCACTGTTCGTTTCCCATCAGGAAGTCTACATGTTTTCCACGTCTGATTCTGAGCCAAAGCGGTCATCCCAGTCTCCATAGCTTTTCTCCATTCGGATACACACATAGCTTCCTCAACATTCTTGGGTAGATCCTCTCGGTAGAGTGCGGTAGTGAACGCCTTGGCAGATATAGCTTCTCGTCCCCTGAATAAATTTACCAACAGATAGCGCTGTAACCCTGATATATGATCCGGAGATAATCTCCAAGGGGGAATGCCGCGAGTGCTCCTCAGAGGTAACACCCTCACTGGTCATTCTGGTACCGAATCTATCTGTACAATACCTATAGAAGTGCTCGGTGAACCATCAAAGTCATCTGTGAGCATAATAGTAGTGGGCACTGGAGTACATACCTCGATATTCGGAGATGGGAGAGACCGTGGGGGCATGGAACTAGGTGGATCAACAGGAGCAGCATGAGGAACTGGGGGCCGAATATCCAATAAGGAGCATGGAGAAATCCAGTCCAGTGTGTCATGACTATCTCTACTCTCCCCCTGAATACTTGACTGGATAGACTCATAATAAAACTTGGATTCCACAAAATCACAATGAATCGTCGTAAACACATGCTTAGAAATGGGATCATAGCGCCTATACCCCTTTTGGTTTATCCAGTATCCCACAAATACACATTTGACAGTGCAAGCATCAAGTTTGGTACGTTGAGGTTTAGGAATATGCACAAATACTGAGCACCCAAACACACGAGGTGGTAGTGCCAAGTAAGATGGTACCTTATGAAAGGACGACATCGCTTGGCCCAATGGGCCCAATGGAGGTTAGGCCCAATTTGGGCATTATTTCAGGAGGTTTCGAAGATTGTTTCCGAGGTACTCGTAAGTATTTCGGAGAAAATCCCAAGTATTGATCGCATAATGGGAGTTAGCCCAATTGAGCATTATCTGTGTCGTTGTCAAAGTCCAACAGGGTTTACCTAGTTGGACATGAGGGGGAGTGTTGGGAATTTGTCCCATACCAATTGCAGCAAGTAAAATTCACTAATATAAGTAGGATTGTGGGTTACAATCAATCACCATAAACTTATGGTTTAATGAGCGTTTCCCACCTTCCTAATTATATTAGCCCACACACGCGTACCTGCGCACACGAAGCCTGAGCCCAGAGAGAGGCAGGTCTGTTTTTTAACATGGTATCGGAGCAGGCAGTCTGAGGCCCGAGTTTATTTCCGAAGGGGAGTCCGAAGTGTTGTACCAATGGGTGGGGGACCCATGGAGGTTTGGCCCAATGTGGACATTGTTATCCAAGTCCAACAGAGTTTACCTACTTGGACTTGAGGGGGAGTGTTGGGAATTTGTCTCACATCGATTAGAGAAACAATTATGAACCAACTTAAATACGAATGTGGTGCTACAATCTATCATCTTGGGCTGAAGATTTTAATGAGAGTAGCTCACATCTATCTATTTAAGTTGGCCTACACACGCGCACCTGTGCACACGAGACCCGAGCCTAAATTTAAGTCGTGCATGTTTTCTAACAAGGAGAATATTCAACGCATCTGCAGTAGAGTATGAACACAATTAACAAGAAAAAACCAAAGACTTTATGAAGATGGGGATTCTAACCAGCATGCTTGGAAAGGTGGTGCGATTCAAGAGCTTCCCACTTCACAAACTGCTCCCCGCGCCAGTGGCAAGCGACCCATTATAGTCTTTTTCTGAGGATGCTATTTTCTGGGCCGAAAAGCCTTTAGCAGAGACCCCATTTACAAGCCCTTCCCTTTCCGTAAGGAAAGATACTGTTATCTTTCGAGGTGGAGTTGAAGAATCGTGAAAGAAGGGTTAAAGTAATGCATTGTGGGGTATCCTCCAGGACCAGGAGTACCAGGCCTTAAAGTGCCTACATATGTTGAGCCTCTTCTGCTGTTTACCCCGCCGGTGCCGGCGCTGTTGAATCCTTCATGAAACCTAGCAAAGCCAATGATTTTGAGCTCGCATCTTGAGTTGCTCAGTATCACTTCATGGGCTATTGGGTTGATAAATTCACTGCTCTGTCATGTCCCGGAAATAAAGATCAACCCAGGAAAGGAGAATGAAAGAGTACTTGGAAGTGAAGGAATCCGGTGTAGAAGATGAAGAAATGAAAAAAGGAGTGTTTTGATTGTTTTGTGTTTTGCCTGTTTAAGATAAGTCGTGTTTGTAGTGTTAAGGCGCTGAAGTCTGGGAAACTTATTTTTGTATAAATATGGCTAATGTACCGTAATGGAGACAAGTTGTAAGTTGCAGAAGATCAGTCTCTTTCTCCTATATCTATTTCTCGGCTTCTCAAAACTTCTTCAACCCTTCCCCCAATTTGTCTACTCTGTTCCAGTTCCTTATCTTCCTGAAGCTTCGTCTGTTTCCTCCACTTTCGTCTACTCCCTCTCAATTTCTTCCATCCAGAAATCCCTAAATTACAACATGCTCCCAATGGATCTTGGACTGCAGCAGGGGTGTCTTTCCAGATGCCTCTTGCTTCCATTAATCACATCTTTGAGATTTGAAGTAGACCTTGAACAGCCAGATCTGTCGAAGACGGTTTTCCTCGTGAAGTGGCTTATCACTTAACCTACTAAGAAGAGATTTGCCCTTCAAAGAAGAGTTTTGGAGAAGACGGATCCGAGAAAGAGATTTGGAGAAGATGAGAATCTGAGGGGAAAAAAGAAATAGTGTTATAAATTTTATATTATAAGGGCATATTAGTCTTTTCTTTAATTCTTTAAAATAAAATAAAATAAAGGGTCATGTTCGTATTTTGTTGAAACCATAGGGGATCATTTGTAATTTTGAAATCATGAGGGGTAAATTGAATTTAATTACAGGAGATAAATTAGAATTTACTCCTCAATCATAGACGCTCACGGCAAAGCTAGTGATCGGCTTCTGTAGAGGAAAGGAAATAGAACAATAATGATGGACACGGTAAGCTGCATAATTATTCTCGAGTTATGGGTTCCATGCAATACGAATCACGCCTGTTGAACAGCACCGTATGATGAACCACATTTGGGAGCTGAGAGTAGGATGAATTTTGGGCCCGAATTAGTTCGAGACGAGATTGGGAATTCGGCAAATCCCAAACTCGAATTCCGAATGCCCACCCCTAGCTTGTGATTCATTATCATGTTTTTTGTAATTGAAATTCCATAAATGGAATAGAACCCTTTCATTCACAATGATTTGCATAACATGTAATCATTTTTTTTTTGGTAAGTACATAACATGTAATCAGATGCGGCAGAGACTAATTGTTGTTGTTTACTGAGATTCATGATGAGGTGCCCGTATTTATCAAAAAAAAATATGATGAGGTGCTCCGTGAGTTTCTTGCTGCCAGATTTCCGTTACAATGGTTTGAGTTTCAATGAAAAATGTTTTTTAATTGTACTGTTAAAAAAAGAGCCAAGCGGCTAAATACCGTCTAGGCAGTCCGAAAACGTCCCATGACCACCTAACGCTTTCTTGAATACTGGGGTTTTTAGAAGGATACCCACATTCGTACCAAATTTACCCCCACACGCTCACTCACACAGATGAGACCTGATGTCCCCGGTGGGTTCAGACTTGGTTTTATACAAGAACTCGAAACCCATTTATTTGGCCGGCTCAGTTTATTTATGAAATTTAGGATGCTCCATTCCTCAATGCACTCATAGGCAGGTTTAGCTATAGCAGGCCTTCAATGGCAGAAATTCAAAAGGTAATTATTGGGTTTGGCATGAAATCAGATTTTTCTATTGGTTTATTAAGTGTTGGAAAATATACATTTCGTAGAGATTCCACTTAAGTTTCGAAAAAGGTTAAAGATGAAATACAAACGATTACGAAATAATATATGATGTGTAGATGAATGAAAAATTGATACCCAAAGAAAAACACAATATGTGTATGAATAATTCAAATATAAGTAATATATATATTATCTATTTGTGAAATATTTTAAATACAATTGATATATATATATATAAATATATATATTTATGTATGTATATTGTGTAGAGAGGTTACAACTTACAAAAGAGTTTGTAACTTATAAATCTCCATTAGTATGAGATTTATGGGTATTAGAGCTTCATTAAGTTGAAGATGAAGAGTTTTTCTCATTAGTGTACCTTCATTCTTCCATCTATAAAAGAGGATTTTCCCACATGTTTGAATACACACAAAAACTCACTTGAGTCTAGCTTTTGATTTCTTGCTTCTTTCTTTGGGCCCTTTGTTTTGTGTTCTTGGTGATAGAAGGAAGACACAGTTTGAGTTCGCCAGAATAGTGTTGCAAGTGCTGTGCAAAGCTATTCGTTCTCCGTTGTATCATGGGAGACAGACGTCCAGATTCTCAAAGCACCTAGGAGAGGACGAATCTGTTTTAAGGAAACTGTGATTCACAGGCCTCGGAAATTCCTTTGTAGTTCTCAAAAGGTTTTGCTATTCGGTAAAAGATTAATCAAACTGTTATTTTCCTACACACTATTTCCTACAGCTCTAACTTGTTGTGGATTTTTCAAATATTGTTCTGCTGACGAACTTACTTCACTTGATTGGGTATCGCTTACATGAGAAATAGAAAGGAGGCGCAGTTGTTGTTCAATGACATCAAATCCTTCTTTGACAACTTTTGTTCTAACTTCATTCAATAGGCCATCATCAACTAATTTTGATGCACGCCGTAATAAACCATTTCTTTTCAATAAAAATGAATCATTGCCACCAACAAAATGTTCCTCGTCATAGTAATCTCTCTTTACTATCGATGACTTCATCCACCTATGCAACATGAATTGATCAGGTATCTTATAAATCTCTTGTTTGAATAAATAGGCCAACACATGCCTACGTGGAATTCCATCAAATTCAAACAACAAGCAACTGTATTTGATTTTGTTTGTTGACTTCTCAACATCTATAACACGTAACTTCCCATCACCCTCCTGAATACGAGTCACTTCATACTTCAAATAAACATCATCCTCCAATGTGACTTGCACCCTATAGCGAAAACACTTGAATACTTCATACTGAAACTTGAAGAATATGGGACGTGTATGCACCACCCTCATTCTTTCCTCAATATGAATGGACGTTTTCAACATCGGCTTTTCAATCAAATCCAATGATTCATATATCTTTCATTATGTGCCAACTTTGAACATCCCCTTTGGAACCTAGTAATAAATTCCAACAATGTATTTTCATGTGAAACGAACTTCTTGAAGAAAGAATGGGTAATTTTTGCTCTTTGACTACTTCTCATGTGAGCAGAAAATATATTTCTCGAATATGCAGGAATCCACCGATCACGACTCTCATACATATCATTCAGCCATTAATTGTGGAACAAATTATTTGATGCAACTACATCCAACCACCGTTCTTCAAACTCTTGAGGACTTTCAGAATTCCAAATGGAATCTTGCAACTGACTGGATGATCGTTGATATGCTAGAGGACCAATCTTTTCAGGAAATTTCATGAGAATGTGCCAAATACAATACTTGCAAAAGATTGACATCTATATTTTTTCAAATAAATGGTTTCAACATTACATACCTATGGAATGTATTCGGGAGTACATTTGCGAAAGCCTTAGTTATTACAGCATCCTGATCTGTTATTATCATCTTAGGGGAACCTGCTGGCATAACTGCTAACCACTCACTAAAGAGCCATTCAAAAGAGTCGCTTGTCTCATTACTAAGTAGTGCACAACCAAACAAAGTTGTTTGTCTGTGGTGATTGACACCTACAATTGGAGCAAATATCATAGCGTATTTATAGGTGCTGTATGTAGTATCAAAAACAAAGACTCAACCTACCATCATTGTCCTCTTTTATTAAAAACTTGAAATCTGAATTCTTCTCTACTTCAAACTCAAAATACTCTTTCAAGAGCTTTGCATCCCTTCCCATCAAACTTTTCCTATTGTCTCTTTTACAATTATAAAGGTATCTATGTACAAATCCAACATTTTGTAAACCTTCAGCTTCTAACTTCAAAACACTCATCTGCTGGCATGTCAGGATATTTGCTTGTGATAGCTGTTCGATTAAACTCCTATTTACTTTTTTATCTTGCGATGAGACCGCAACAAATGAACCTTCCTCGGCATTGTTAAAATGTGACTATGGACTTCTACAAAATGGGAAACCACATATTTCCTGATAGACCTATTCAAAACGACAACCAATCTTGCACCACACTCCTCTCTAGTTGCACTTCGACGGCGTAGGGCATTTTCAATATGTTGAGTGGTACCTTGCTTGCTACACACATACTCTCTCCATGTTATAATTCCCTCCTATCTTCTTTTGCTACTTTTTATTCTGAAGCCTGCCTCTCTAGCATATAATCATTATTGAACAAGAGCACATCTTCTATATTGTTGAATTCTTGCTTTACGAATGGTACAAGATCTACCCGAACTTGTGGAGTATAATATTGTACCGAAGAGGAATTTGAATTTGGATCCATTCTGCATATAATTGGCAAGCATAAATTTCGTAAGTATACATAACTTGAAGATTTCAGCAGAAATTTTTAACACAAATAATAATCAAAAGTACATTACTACCCTTTGAACCCAACAAATTAATTCACAACCCTTCGAACCCGTGAAACTAAATCACAACCCTTCGAACTCACGAAACTAAATCACTAAAACACGAAACAAATACCTCATTGGTTCTGGCATGTAGATGATAAATTTCTCCCTGGCGCAAATTCTCTACAGATCGAAGTGAAAAAAATTGTTCGCCGGCAAGGAGATTTGCTCTTGTATTTTGGAGTGAAATCGATTGGTTTTCTTTTTGCGAGGAAACAAGACATGTGATCTTCTATTTTTGAGTCACGTGATTCATTTTATTATTTATTAAATTTGGCCGTCGTTTTAAAAATCGACAACCGAGATTTACCATCTTGCAACTAAGAGCTCATCCTGCAAGTAAATATCAGGAGAAAATTTCACTTCATAGCAGCAACAAACCAAAATTGGGGCCGGGGCACAAGCTGACAAAAGTCACCAACCAAGGAACCTTAAATTAATAAAAATTAATATTATATATATAATGGTCAGGTCTGCATTTGTACAATTTGTTTTTGTCATAAAGTATTCCCACTTTTTTAAGAATATCATCCGAACTTGACAATAGCGCCCGAACTTGACCTGGAATAGCATCCGAACTTGACAAGTCCTCAAATTTCCGCTCGGACTGACAAGTTCGGAATTTGGGAGCGTGATTAACCATCTTAATTACATATAATAAAAACTCCCGCACTTAGAGAAGTCCGGGACTGGGCAAAATCGAGTTTCTGTTGGAGTCAATTTGCTGGGGATGATGGAGAATCTGGATTTCTATGGTTTGATGAAGGAAAATTTGTTGGGATGATGGAGAAGAAGAATTGAGTTGTTGAATTTCCTCCTCTCCTCCCCGTTGAGCATAAATTGGTATCCGCGCCTTCAGTCATTACAGGGTTTCAGTACAGCAAGACTTCGTTGGTAGGTGCAGGTATAATTGCTCCTTTGGTTAGAATCGTTGAGTCATCCGGGAGTAGTGGTCGGGTAAGCAATTTGCTACAATGTGTTTGATAAAGGTCACAGAGAACTCCGACAATGCGTGGTCGGTTTCTTCTCATGGTGGGGTGAATGCCACCAACTCAAGCAAGCAGATCTGCTCCGACGACTTCTGTACCTTCGGTGGGCGGATGCTGATTCCGACTCTGGCGATGGCGGCAGAGGCCGACAGGGTTGTGAATTTTCAGGAAGTTCTGGAAAGATTTGCTTTTGACAACATCTGCAAAGTTGCTTTCAATTATGATCCTGGTTGTCTAGGAGCAGATGTTAGTGTGGGTACTGAATTCATGAAGGCCTTTGTGGATGCTGCCACACTCAGTTTAGAGAGATTACTGACTGGTTTTCAGTTCACTATACCAATCAAGAAGTTTTTGAATGTTGTTTCTGAGAGAAAATTGCGCGAATCCATCTCAATCGTGCACAAATTTACAGATAAGATCATACAGGTGAGATTGGAGGAGAGCTCTGAGAAGAATCATGAAGACTTGCTGTACAGATTCATACGGAAGGATGGAAACTCTGCAGAATATCTTCGAGACAGTCTTATCAGTTTCATTCTAGCAGGACGGGACACTACATTCTCTGCTCTTACATGGTTCTTTTGGTTGCTGTCTTCAAGGCCTGATGGGGAGGAAAAAATTCTGCAGGAACTGGATAGTATTAGGGAGAAACATAGAAAGTCATTTGGTGATATCAAGAACATCAACGAACGATTTCAGTTTTAGTTTAGTGACAGTCTGTTGAGTACCAAGAACATCAACGAACGATTTCGGTTCAGTAATCTTGCTGTTCTTCTGGGGATTCTTGTTGTTCTTGGGCAGAGTTTTTTTTATGGTTTGAGCAAGTCCCAGACTTCTCAAGTGGGGGAGTTCTTAATCTTTGTGATTAAGATTATTAATTACGCCTGGACATGGGAAGTGCGGGATTTAAAAATTTCGGACTTGTCAAGTCTGGGCGGCAATTCCCGGACTTGCCAAGTTTGGGCGCTATTTCCGGACTTGTCAAGTTCGGGCGGTGACAAATTCAAAAGAGGAATGATTTTGTGGCAAAAAAAAATTGACTCTGCATTTGGGTCAAAAAATTTATTTTCCAGTGTAGGATGTTACACCCAATTTAAAATTGCTTAGGTCCAGAATTGTGTTTCTGTCCGTAAGATTGAAATCAGACGATCCAAATTAAATAGGTCAAAATGACGACCTGGGTCAACTCGACGACCGGCGAAAATGTTGAATTGATCTGGATGGTCTAATTTCAATCTTACGGACAGAAACACAAATCTGAACCTAATCAATTTTAATATGTGAGTAACATCACTGACAAAATTTTGATCTGGCCCCAAGGTACTTTATATTTTCATTTCGAGGGCTTTTGTCGCAATTTTGCCTACATATCACCTATACTTGGCATGATTTGGATGCACGAGTGCAGCACATCTATTTGAGCTTGTCTTTCTATATTTGGGTAACCTTCGTACGCTCAATCTTTGTGTGCTCAGTCCGTACTCAACTTTTCGTAGCATCATCTGTTTTCGAAATTGGTCGCACCATTGGAAAGCTTATACATTGTAGATGAAAATCCTCATGCTTTGGTCCGGTTTCCGGCGACTCCGTCGCCCGAAATTTCTAAAACCCTATTTATGACTACTTAACTCAAGGGGATTTATAACCCTCCGTTAAACGATGATAATGTTGTCGGAATATCACCAAAACTTGAACATATACAATTCAATGTATAAGCTTTCCAATGGTGCAACCAATTTTGAAAATGGATGATGACAAGTATGGGTTGTACTTTTTACCGTACATATAAGGCTGCACATATGAAAATTTCTGCTATGTTGTATATGTGGTGTTTTAGAAGTAGTGTCTTAGGTGTGTGGCGGGCCCTAACCGCTACCAAAAAAAAGTGTTGGGCGGTAGTGATTAGGGCCCGCCGCACACCTAAGAAATCTAGCGGTCATATAAGCGGATTAAACAGCAACATTTAGGTTGTGTGTACTACAAGAGATGAGGCATATTACTCTAAACACTTATTTTCTTTGAGTAAGTTTGTTTACCTTATTTCCCAAGCATCCCATAATTCCGCATCCGACACACGAAACACTGGGGCTCCGAACGAAGGGAATAATCTCGACCCGTACCCAAACCGATATCATTATTCCCACCATTTGCTTGCTGATGATGCATCTGAAGTTCGAATTATTTTCCTTTGCATTGAGAGCCTTTCTGATCATCGAATTCCACTTGTGAGATATCCTGCGCTTCTCAGATCCCAAAACATTCACAGCTCGAAGAGGCACAACCTCTTGAAACCCGAATACATAGATATCACAAGCGCTGCTTGAATGAATCAGCTCAGCAATATGAAAATCCTCATCTGGATACACTCCTCCAACATTCCAAGTACTCACAAAAACCCTGCAAAAAGAACATGAATTATTTGGGGCCAGGGGAACATGACCTATCTATAGAACAACCTAAGTCTTTAAATGTTGAACTAAATTTTGCGACGCCCAATTGGATGCTGACATATCACCCATCACAAAAATTTCAAGTCTCGAACTTATTGTCACAATTAAATTGTTACGATCCCGACTTCTAATTATGACCGTCGGATGTTGATCTGACGGTCATGATAAGATGATCAATGGAATGATCATATAATTCTAGACCATAAGAATACTAATTCGAAACCGTAATTCAGCACCTGAAAATTACTTTATCATGGCCATAAAAGGGTGTGGGGCAGTTTACTTGAGATTTCTTGTCTCCTCTCCGACAATGCCAGCGCAGTTACCGGGAATGAAACGCTGTGTTTGTGGCAGAGGAGGGTCCGGTTGATTTGGAAAATCTGCTACGAATCTGTTTCCACCCAATCTCTTCCCCAGGATCTTACTGGCCACCAATCTTGGCCACATCACCTTCAAAACCAGCATTTGCTCAATACATGTGTCAGTGAGTGTTGTTTTGTGTGTGCGTGTAGATATATATATATATATATAGATACAGGGGTGTGCCTTGTGTGTGCGTGGGTAGAATACATATATTTGTACATACTTCTCCTTTGCTTCTCGGCATAGAGTTTGATGGATGCTGATTTTGCATTAACGATGATTAAGCGGCCTTCTGAATATCAGCTGAAATCATGGTTGTGTTGTGATAGAAATGGGAGAATCCAGACAACGTAAAATCACGGAGAATAAAAAGGACTCGCGTGGGAGGAACAGAGCATTTGCAAGTTGTAGTGGGGAGACGACAGCAGG
>JAOYMZ010009484.1:0-21540 GCA_025802335.1 Pinguicula primuliflora
CCATTGCCAACCCTAAAAACGTGGCGGACGAGGCCAAACCACCGAAAAAGTGGCGGAAACCGAGCTGGCCTCACTTGAAAACGAAGGAGAGCCGATTACGACGGAAATCTGAGCAATTTGCGATTGTTTTTTGCTGTCTCTCCTCCTGCTCCTCTTGCTCAAGACAAATCTGCCGATCACTGGAAAATAAACAAGATTGACAATGTTTGGGGTCGGATTTCCACCACCACTATAATCAGGGAAGCCATATCTTATGTTTAAGCTCGGTTTCCGGTGGTTTGGCTTCGTCCGGCACGTAATCCGGCACCCAGCATCCGGTACTGGAAAATTGCTCGAAGTTTGAATCCCAATTCACATCTCACCGAATCATTGTTGTCTTCCTCCGTCTATGACTTTAACTACTTTGTGTTTGGTGTTCAATTTATGTTCATGTTTGTAAAATTATATTTTTATGGGGCATGAGGGCTCTTAGAAGACGTATTTGTATTATAATCCTCGAACTTGTCGTATGTTTACAAACATTGATTGTAATTTTATTAAGACAAGTATTATTACCATAAACATTGACGAATTCGTCGGAAACCGGACCAAAGTATGAAGATTTTCATCTAAAATGTATAAGCTTTCCAATGGTGCGATCAATTTCGAAAATGGATGGTGCTACGAAAAAATTGTCCACCAGAAGGGAAAACTGTTCATTCCAATACTGACCACCCGAAAACACTCCTTTCTAGCAGGTATATTTTAGCTTCCTCACACTTAAAATTCTATATCAGTTATCATGATGTATTAGATATGAGATTCTATGGGAAAGAAGTGATGTCTTTATTGTGAAGATGAAAGATGATGGAGAAGAATATAAGGTTTGATTGGTTATAAAAATATCAATAATGATAAACATACATAATATTTTCAATAATAACTTATATATGACATTGTTTTGGGTAAGTAAGATTTTTATCGATGTGCAATATTTACAATTGGGCTTGTATAATTCATTGGCCCAAGTCTCTCTTCATAAAATAGACTGGCACCATGCACCATTGTGAAAATCCCGCGCCTGCTTCCAACCGTTGATGTGTGCAGCAAAATCCAGGAATTCAATTGAACTTGCTCCAGAATTGAGGCGGTGGGGGTAGATTGAAGATCAAAAGCCTTCCTATTTATTGCCTTCCATAACTTCCAACAGGCAATTTGGAAGATTGTTCTCCATTCCCCTCTTTTCCATCTACCTTGCACCTCATATATATCCCCTTCTTGATGAAACGTGCGATTGATTGCATATTGCTCAAATCTATTAAGGACAACACCTCACATGCTTTTTTCTTGGGTAAGCAAAATTTTTATTGAAAGTATAAAAAGTTTATGTACAAACTGTTGTCTGCTCCAGCAATGTCTCGAAAAAGCAAAATTTTATCTATACATACTCAAACACCCGATAGGGTGAATCATCCATTCTGTCGCAGAGTAAGGAAAGAGGTGCTCTTTAGAATAAGATTTCAGCCATATCCAGTGTTGTGCTTCAGCTGTATAAGCATTTCCTCACCTGTCGATTTCTTGCATCACTCCCATTTCCACACCTCACATGCTAATTCACATTGGTAAATTAGATGGATTGTTATTCATCATGGTTTTCGCAGGAAGGGCAAGCTGACAATGGGAGTGATAGCCCTCTGCGGGATAGATTATCATGTATGGGCATTGAGCGAGGTAAAAGCTTGAATTCCATTTCAACTGCTGTTAAAAAACACACCCGATCCTACTCCGGGCTCGGGCCTCATGTGTGCAGGTGCGCGTGTGTGGGCCAACTTAAATAGGAATATATGGGTTATCTCATTAAAAACATAAGCTTAATGTCATAGATTGTATCACCACATTCTTATTTAAGTTGGTTGATATGTATGTGTAAATTCCGTGTGGGACATTTCAATGCTTCCCCTCAAATCCAACTAGGTGAACCCTGTTGATACTTGGAATACCACATGGATAATGCCCAATTGTGTCAATTCCCATTATGAGATTAATACTTGGGACCTTCCCAGAAACAATTACGAGGACCTCAGAAATAATCATTGAGACCTCGTGAAGCAATGTCCAAATTGGGCCAAACTCCCATAGTCCCCACCCATGCAGCCATACTCAGAACTTTTCCCGAAATACTCTCGAGCCATAGATTGCCCGTTCCGATACTATGTTAGAAAATAGACTCGGTCCTACTCTGGGTTCGGGCCTTGTGTGCGTAGATACGCATGTGTGGGGCAACTTAAATAGCAGTACGTGGGTTACCAAATTTTTTTGGGTCAGTCGCAAAAGTAACTTTATGATAAATCTGTTTTTGAAAAGTAACCTTAAAAATAGAAATTGTAAAAGTAACCTTCATCTTTAAAAATAAATCAAAAATTGAATATATTTAAGTTTATCATAATAAACACTGATATTAAACCTCACACTTAATTAATTACACCCATTTCGCCAACTCCAACCACCGTCATGAGAATACGTTTGCTGGAAAATACAAATCAACATTTTTCTTCTATTCTTCTCCATTCTAGGCTCAAATTTTCGTCAAATGCAGGAACATGAGATGGAAATACCATCAATAGTTCTAGGCTGTGAATAGTGCAATTTTAAATTGGTTTCATTTTTTAAGGTGCTTCTGATTCTGACATCTAGCTGATTATGGACAAGATTATTAAGAGCTAGATATGAGTCATGCATTTTTGTTGCGTGAATTTCAATTCCATGTGGTACGAATATGTATTCTGTGGTTAATTCGATGAATTTTAATCTTGATCATTGGTCAGGAATACATGCGACGAGCCTGCGTTCTTTCACCTGACACTTTTGACGGGTTTCTCAACTATGTTACTTTAGCAATTTACCCTGTGTCGCGACATACAATCTTCTCTCACTGCATTCCACAAGGGTCTATGCCGCGTAAGCATGTCGAGACATACATCTCCATGTTGTTCTCATTGAGACGAAAGAAAAGAAGAAGGCTAAAAAGCTCATAAATCGCTGCATAAAGTATCACAATGCATTTTTCATTTAAACCAGTAGAACGACTACTCACGGCCAAGAAGCTTGTTAACAATATTGACTACCATCACTGACCGTACTCATCCATGAATCCGACGTAGGCGGTGGTGATGGTGTCGGACTCGTCCTTGAAATTCGCAAGTGTAGGCACAACACTCTCCATGAATTATTGAACGAGTTAGAGTATTCGGTGGGTAGCTCATCAACGTCTTTATTGGAGTTCTCATTTTCGTCGTCCTCCTCCTCCTCAGCGTCCTCTTCGTCGTCGTCGTCTCCATCATAATCGTCATCTTCGTCATCCTCTTCCTCATTATCGTCATCCTCCTCATCGTTGTCATCCTTCTCATTGTCGTCATCCTCCTCATTATCGTCATTTTCGTCGTTATCATCATCGTCTTCATTCAAGGCAATGACGATTGGAGATGGAGCGGCGACATTTTCTTCCACGTGTGCGGGAATAAGGGTGTCTGCAACGTCAGTTGTGTAGCAGTAGGGGAGACTGCAATGTCGGCATACACGAGAGTAGGGGAGACTGCAACATCGGCATACACGGGAGTAGGGGAGACTGCAATGTCGGCGTGCACGGGAGTGAGGGAGACACTGTGTCATTGTCGATTTGACATTTTAAGTGTTTTTGCATGCTAGCAACAAGATATTAAATGGTTCACGGGGATGAGGTTGTCATCAATTATAGTATACGTGGTTAATTCGGAATTAGCATTCCTGTCTTTTTCAATTTTACAATATATTTTTTATCGGCATTAGTACATTGCATCTTTTCACGCTCTGCATTTTCATACGATTCGAAAAGGCGGAATAAGCATAGCAGTCGATACAAGTGTGACTACCCGAAAACATAATTCATGCTCCACTAAGCATAACAATTTTTTTGTGTAGCAGTTAAAGTAATTAGAATTTTGTTATATATTTTTTCCATACTTAAATATCCAGTTATAATTAGGGGTGCACAAAATATTTGCGGGTACCGGGTAACCCGGTACTCGAACTGGACTTGGACCCGTTACCCGATGGATACTGGGTAATGGGTCCGGTTCCGGGTAGCTTTTTTGCTACCCGAATATTTTGGGTCCGGATCCGGGTAGTGGGTATAGGGTACCCGATACCCGGAACCGGTAGTAAAAAAAATTCAAAGATTTTCGGGTCCGGATCGGGTACCCGGACCCGACCCAACTTTTTTAGCTAAAAAAGTAACTTTCGAGTCCGGGTACCCGAACCCGAACCCAAAAAAAATTAAAAAAATAAGGTACCGGGTACCCGGGGGTTCGAATACCAGGTACCCGAACCCCGAGTACGGGTAGCATTTTTTGCTACCCGAAAAAACCGGGTCCGGGTCCGGGTAGTGCACTACCAGGACCCGATATTCGGTTGTGCACCCCTAGTTATAACATTGTCAGAAAAAACAAAGCAATCGACATGCCACGACCCATCGTGTTTATCCCGAAAGAAACATTCATTCTCCAACTATCCTACAATAAGCACAACATTCGCGGTTCTATTCACGTCTGACGGTACGCGCGCGGCTATACGTAGTAAACCTGAATAATGCAGTCGGGCCCTAAACAGTAAACAAACACAGCAACCGACAAGATTGCGATCCATCGTAATTATCTCGAAAGAGTCATTCATGTTCCAACTATCCAATTTTTTATAAGTAATATTACTGAGGGGATGTGAACCGTGACTATTTAGTGCAATTGTCACTCTCATAACCATTAGGTCAACCACTCTTGACGTTCCAACTATCCTGTAATAAACACAACATCAATGGTTCAACTCATATCTGACGGTAAGAGCGCGACTATACGTCATAAATCTGGACAACACAGTTGGATCCTAAATAAATAACACCAAACAACCACAAGAGTTTTGTTATATATTTTTTCCATACTTAAATATCCCGTATAGCATAGTCGGAACAAACACAGCAATCGACAAGATCTGACATATCGTGGTTATCTCGGAAGAGACATTCATACTCCAACTATTGTGTAATATGCACAACATCTGTGATTTTATCCACGTGTGATGGTACGAGCACGACTATACGTGGTAAATCATAACGCAGACAGACCCTAAATTATTAAATAAACATAGCAATCGACAAGATCACGATCGGTCGTGGTTATCACGAAAGAAACATTCGTACTCCAACTATCATGTAATATGCACAACATCTGTGGTTTTATCCACATCTGACGGTACGAGCGAGACTATACGTGTAAACCATAATGCAGTCGGGCCCTAAACTATTAAACAAATACAGCAATCGACAAGATCGCGACCCGTCATAGTTAGCCCAGAAGAGTCGTTCGTGCTTTAACTATCCTGTAATAAGCACAACATCTGTGGGTCTATCCACATTTGATGGTACGAGCATGACTATATGTGGTAAACCCTAATAATGCAGTTGGACCCTATATTATTAAACACACACAGCAATCTACAAGACCGCGAACCATCCTGGTTATCCCAGGAGAGTCATTCATGCTCTAACTGTCCTGTTATAAGCACAACATCCGTGGTTTTATTCACGTCTGACGGCAAGAGCATGACTATACGTAGTAAATCCAGATAACACAGTCGGATCCTAAAAAATAACACTAGACAACCACAAACCGTTAATTACTCCTACATTCATAATTATGGTATATAATTCATCACTATTAAACACTTTAAATTTAGTGTAATGTCTATCGAAATCGTGAGATGCACAATGTATGATTAGTTCGTATCCGAGACAAGTTGCTCTTAAGAGAAATATAATAAAGTCTCTTTGTTTCCAATCTACTTGAAAATATTGTCTACAATCACACACGTGCCTGAGCACCCGATAAAAACTAATGTACTGACACGCATGTTTGTCCATTCATACTCACTTAGCGTATCAAGTGGAATAATTAGAGTTTTGTCATATATTTTAGCAACAATTAAATATCCCGAATAACCAAGTCGGAATAAACACTAAAGTCGACACAATCACGATTTATTCGTGGGTAACACACAAGATCCTTTCGTGCTCAAACTATGCTGTATTAAGCACAGCGTCCGTTGTTCTATTCATTGATGACGGAAAGAGCGCGATTATACGTGGTAAACCGAGATATCTCAATCAGACCCTAAACTATAGGGATTTTCATTGTACGACATTACGTGTTGAACCCGAATACTTTAGTCGGCCCCCAAACTATAGAGCTTTTTTTGCATGCATTTTCTTGAAAAGATATGTCTGCATTAAAAAGTGCATCTTTTTATAAACTGTGCATGTAGTCATTTCATAATCTGTGCGTGATGCGTCTTTTCATTAACAGATTGTGTCTTTTGATATTTTATCGTGATGTTGAACAATTGGAACGATGCAATTATAATAATTCTTATTCTATTAATAGATACAACAACAACAAGAAGCTTACTCCTCATTTGTAACATGGTTACCAACATCGCTTCCTTTTTTGATTCCGTTCTCGCCAGAATAAGGCACAATATATTATTATGTACAGTTATCTTTATCCCGTAAGACAAACCAGCAACCTTCTATCAATTATCCCTCCCCCCCCACACACACTTTTGTCAGTGAAGTGATGTTGATGTATCTTCCGGGATAAAGTGAGTTACCCCTTATGGACTTTGCTCTCTCCTGATTTTGTTTGCTGAAACTCTTCTAGCAATCCCTATCATGAGGTAGTAAAGGTTACTCTGAGGTATATAGGGCATCTTTTTCTCGTCCATTGAAGGATTCCTCCTTCTCTTACAACCTTACGGTCATTCACGAGATTTTTTTAATTTCGTTTTGCTTCATCTACGTGGTCCGATATTGAAAGGAAAAGGACATGAGCATGAATCTACATGTCCAATTGCTGTTAGAGGTGAGAGAAATTCCACCAGGTTTGTTATCACATCATCCCGATTATCTGGAATGACCTCAATATCCGTTTTGCTTCATTTATGCGGCTCGACATTGTAAGGAAAATGATATGAGCATGAATCTCCATGTTCTTGGTTCAAATATAAATTGGGCAACCCAACATTGGAAGGAAAAGGACATAAGTATTAATCTCCATTTTCAATTTCTTTGATTATGATATTTGTAACTTTTTTTTTCAAATTTTATTTTATTGGGCGGCCGTCCTCCACCACCAAATGTTTGTGTACGTAATAATATGCCCAAATAAAACAAGAAGAATACAACTTCGATAAATTTCTAAGTCTTCATAGGTCTTCTTTGGAGTCTTCATTTCTCTGATCTTTGTTGATATTTGTAACTTGTTGACTTTATTTTTATATAATTAATGAAAGGATTAATATGAGTATTATTAAAATGATTTTTATTTTTTGTATGACATTTAGTTCAGTTCAAATTTGTGCAAAAGCTGTTGAGTCAAGCGCACGATACTCTCATACACACACACCTCGGATAGTGCATTCATTCCTATCACCGCAGTCGAGACTCTGTCATTATGTATAAACTCAAAAGAGTAATAAAGTTACGTCCAACCCAAAATTAATACTGCGCACATCTCTCACAAATCAGTAGATGGATCACACACACACACCAGTGTTGGTGTATGTGTGCACTGCACATGAGATAGTGTGCCTGCGGTGTGTGTATGGGGAGCGGTGTGCAGTATCGCCCGACCATACGCGTTTTACATGTATTTGAGTTTCGGGATGGTGCACTATAGTATGTATGGGGAGTGGTGCGCTGTATCACCCGACCATACGTTTTTTACACTTATATGAGTTTCAGGGCTGCAGTAATAGAGTTTTTTAAATGAAATTGCTCTCTTCCCTCCAAAGTATCTTTCTGCCTTCCGAACCTGCTCCTAAACCCTATATATCTTTTTATCTTCATATGCACCATTTGCTGGGGGCAGTCGATAAAAGCGCGATCATCCATGTTTTTCAAATTTCATTACTCTTTTTCATGTGTGTCTTCGTCTTCATAAGCGCCTTTTGCTGTAAAACTTCACAAAACACATAATCAACATGTCTGAATCGCACCAAAATTTTTCTCCATCCGATATGGACGATGAACCGGAGGTAAACAACCTTCCTATACCAAAAGTGGATAAAGAGGAACCTCATGTGAATATTTAATCTATTAAATAGACAGAAAATTATTCCTATAGACAACCAAGTAGTTATTATAAAATATATGGAGTAAGTGTATGAATATATGAAGAATAATGAAAATGAAAAAAACACAAAGGGAGAGATCATATTCCTTTTCAATGTTCATCTTACATCAACATTGAGCCTCTATTTATAGGCACAAGTACAAGCATAAGGGAATGACTACATTAAACTTCTATACATGAATCTTCTTGATCTATGTATAATTACATTGAAAACTCAAATACATTGGAATAGTACATGACTAGATTCATATGAAGTTTGAAAGTCATTTGCATGTACAATGAATATTCACACAAATATTCATAATAGTAGTGAAATTGTTATTTATATGGTCCACCATGTGTTGTTTAATATTGCATTTATGTGCGAGAAAGATCATACATATTTATAGTCGCGTTAATTTGAATACTTATTTTCTACTATGTTGGTCTTTGTTTTAGGCATCTGAAATTGATTCTGAGGCTATAGAGGTTGGTAGTCTAATGGAGGAATGAGCCAACGAATCAAGTGATGTTGGTGATCTTGATGAGGAACCTGAGGACGCTGAGATGATAAAAATTGAAGATGATGAGGATGAGGAAGAAGAGGGGGAGAAGGAGGAGGAAGAGAAGGATGAGAAGAAAAAGGATCTAGATGTTGATGTTGATGTTGATGATGAGGATTAAGAAGAGGAGGAAGAAGAAGGAGAGGAAGAAGGGGAGGAAGGGGAGAAAGACGAGGTACCTAAACCTAATTCCCTGGTGGTCGCAGCTGCTCAGCATGCATGGAAAGAAGAATTGGAAGTATATTGGAAGGAAATGAATCTCATTCCGCAAGGGTTGCCCCTACATCCCCTCCAACACTTACACCTCAATCACCTCCACCTTAATTTGCATTGCCTGGAGATAGCTCCGGGTATGGGTCGCCTTCATCCTCAGATGGAGATGTCACACCCAAGAGTGGTGAAAGTGGTTACCGGCATGTTTCATCCCCCGCTTCCTCAGATAGTGACTCTGTCTGCTGAATTATATTTGTGACACTCTTTTGTCCCATGTAATTACATATTTTTGCTGCGTAATGACATCGTTATATATATGAACTTTTGACATGAAATATTGAGTGTTAGATCTTCCATTTCATAATAGATTATATTAAGTTCATAATAGATTAAATGAAGTTCACAAAACATGTCAACAAGTTTGTCGCAAACACCAATTAAGTTCAAGATAGACCCTCCACCAATAAGAATCCCTACATAGTTCGTGAATGACCCCGTATACGAAGAGCGGGTTCATCGCGATAGGCATGATCCCGACAGGCATGATGACCCGACAATGAGAGTCGTTTGTGTGCGTATTTGAGTAACTCTTACCGGACAGTTGATCGGGGATTCGAGTTGTACTCATTCAATTGTCTCTCTCTAGAAGCCACGACTATGGATATGTGAGAATTTATCCAGCAATATATTAAAGACGAATCGAGCCGAGGTTGAAGGATCGCGTTGTCGGTACCATCAATCTCGGTTTTTTAATTGCACTTAACTGGGAGTGATATCTTTTCCTACAGAATGCTTTGAATGGGCCATATTGGGTTGGACAGTTTTTCCTCGAGTGGACAATTTTTTCGGAGCACCATTCGTTTTTGAAATTGATCGCACCGTTGGAAAGCTTATACATTGTAGATGAAAATTCTCATATTCCGACACGATTCCGACGACTTTATTATCGTTTAATTTAGTTTCACATATTCTTCTTGGGTTAAGTAGTCCTAAATAGAGTTTTAAAAATTTCAAGTGACGAAGTCACCGGAAACCGGACCAAAGCATGAAGATTTTCTCGAATCGCTCTCTCTTTTTCTTTTTTTTGATAGGTAATGTAATTGAGGGAATTTGAACCCGTACATTATAATAATTGTTTTGTTGTTACACTTGTGAGTTATGATATGACTTACCTATAAAAAAAAAATTGTTTTGTGGTTGTGTTTTATTGTAGTTTGGAGTAAGAAACGATATCACTTCTGCCGACCGTCGCTGGCGGTTCTCCCAGCCACACGTTTCCCTCCTTTGTTCATTTGTTTTTCATTTGCGTAACCAAATATCCAGTGCACCCCGCGCTATACATTTCCAGAGTAAACAAACAAATGTCAGCGTCATGCCGAAGCTCCAGCTCCAACATGTTATGGAACCCAAAACCTTCCTTGATTTTCCGAAGGAATCGATTCTTCTTCGCTAATTCCGCGGGACTCCCATGGCTGATGCCACGTGTTACGCCTGGATTCTCTGTTTCCGCGTCTTTGAGCTCCGTTCTCACTTCCGGGAACATGATCGCGGTTGCTGCCTCGGCCGGATCCGGGACCGTTCATGGAGCGGTAACATCGGCTATAACGCAGGTCGCGGTGACCGCCGTTGCGATTGCTTCTGGGGCTTGCCTTTCCACTAAGGTGGAGTTTCTGTGGCCCAAAGTCGATGAACAACCAGGTTTGTGCTTCAAATTCGTGGATCAGTGTACTGTTCTCTTATCGGGCACTCGTGATTATCTGGGGAGGAATATAAGGTGTCAATTTTTTGTTGAAGGTGTTTCGAAATTGCTTTTGGTATGTAGTTAATAGTTTCCAGTGTGTGGAAGGAGGATGATCATTAGAATGTATGACGTTCTAGTTTTGACTAACTAGTGATTCTCAGACGAGCTTAATGAAAGGGACACTGAGATTAGGACATGTAAAGACTTATACTATGGGAAAAGTATAAGATCGTGGTAACTGGTAGGGAGATGATCATCTAACATAATCAATGCCGCTGTAGTATCTGGAAGGAGGGTTCCCCTATTGTACATGTATCCAGGTTTATGGTTCATTCGCTGACCAGAAGGCAACTTACAAAATAATTGAAAATTGATCCATTTTGGTACCGCTCAATGTAAATATGATATATATATATATATATATGAGTCTATATAACTACATATTTTTACATATATTTATCCACACCATTTTAATTCCAACCATTGCCACCACCCGCAGTCGGAATTGAGCTCACTAATGGAAAGTCTATGCAAAGGAGGTTCTCAATTCCGATTGTAGGCGGTGATAGTGGGCATAATTGCAAATGTATGGATAAATATGTGTAAAATTATGCAGTCATATAGCCGTCCCCATGTATATATTTATAAATTTAGTTTTTTGATTCGCTAATTGTTATGTATTTAGCTCTTTTATGTTCTATAATGATTCCTCAGACTTGTGTAAAAGGCTCATAAGGTTAAATTAGTTCGTGGTTGCAATATCGCTTGAAGTGTTAAGGAATTGAATTTTCCCAATTTCCAAATCTTCTATACCAAAAGAATTTTTAGTTGGGGCCCGTAGCTCTCTCTTTCTGTTGACGCTCATTAGTTCATTGAGTGGAAGCTAATGTGTGATTTATTTTATGCAGGATCTTTTCTGGATGGAGTGGATGTCACTGGATATCCAATATTCAATGATGAAAAGGTCTATCATTTTTACTTGTGCTTTTTCCAAGAAGCTCATGGTAAGGAAACTAAGATTCTAGATCTGTGAAGGCAGGTGCGGAAGGCAATTGCATTTGCAAGAAGAGCTCATCATGGTCAGATAAGAAAGACAGGGGACCCCTACTTATCACACTGCATCCACACGGGGAGGATATTAGCTGGATTAGTTCCATCAATTGGTGAAAGAGTATGCAGATAATCCTTTAGCCTTTTTATCATTTGGTGCTATCATCTCAGCGGTGCAAGTTTTTTCGCCTGATTAAACCTTGCACTTGTTAGATTCTTATTGTGCATCATGGTCCTTTTAATGTGAGAGTGTTGTGCTAAAAAAGAACTGGTGGTCATTGACTCAGTAGTTATAGGGATGTTAAATCTATCTTGGTCATGAGTTCATACGTTAATATTTGGAAAAAAATACACTGAAAAGGAAGACGACGAAAAGGATTACAAAAGAATACGTTGCCTTTTGTATTTATCAAGCGAATTAAACATGATTGGTGTCTATTTATGTGCTTGTATGCATCGACAATATGTTCCAACTTAGTTGTATTGACACCCATATAGGCCATTGATACGATTGTGGCTGGAATCCTCCATGATGTAGTTGATGATACTTCTGAAAATTTTGAAAGCATAGAGCAAGAGTTTGGTTCCGGTATTGCAAAGTTAGTTGCTGGGGTTTCCAGACTCAGTTATATCAATCAGGTACATATTCTGTGCAAAAAATTCCAAAATTGTTCTTGCATTTGCTAGTTCTCAGGAGAAATATTTCAACCTCAGCAGAATCAAAGATGGGAGTGGGCCTGCTGAATGGATGTTTTTTTTTTTGCTGAATGGATGTGCATTACGGTGTTGCAGGAAATAAAGAATTAGCTGCTTTTCATAACACCCCTGACTCTGGATGTTCCTTGCTATCATTCTTGCGAGTTGTTACTATGATTGTGTTGTACATGGATTGAACATTGAATATACTCTTTTTCTCCAGTTACTTCGTAGGCAACGCAGGTTAAATGTCAGCCAGGCCATGCGCACCCATGAAGAGGTATGCTTGATACTTAAAGTGCAATTGATCAGGTACTTGAAGTATTGCAGATACTTTGGATTGTTGTTCTCGTAGATTCACATGGCTCCTATAGGAATCCAGATGAGATTGTATGGAGGCAAGCACATATTTCATGTTTATTTATCGCCGAGGATATTGCTATCACAGAAGATTCTGGCAGGGAGGTCATGTGTTTAGGAATTAGGATATAGTGGAACATGTGTCAGTAGTTGAAGTTGAAATTGTGAGAGAAATCATATTAGTACCTATTATTAAAGAAGTATTAATGTGGGTGGTATGGATTAATGTGTGAGCATGGTATAATGCTACTTTTAGAAGAATTTCAAGGCAATTACATGTTACATTCATTTTGTGCATTAACTGAAAGTTTTGGTTGTATAACTATTTGTTGTGTGGTTACATACTTACATACAACAACAATAATTATTAGAGGAAAAATTTTAAGCTTTTGATTGTTATCATTTTATATCTCAGTTAAATTTAAAATTCATTTGTCTTAGGCAAATAATTTACGAGGGATGCTGCTGGGCATGGTCGATGATCCACGTGTTGTTCTCATAAAGCTTGCAGATCGTCTTCATAATATGAGAACAATGTATTTGCTCCATAATTTACTAAATACTTTTCTTTGTACATATGCAGCTTTAGACTTTGAATCTTTAGACATAAATTCCTAGCCAATGCTTCCTTCTCATTCCTTTTGTTACCATTTAAACCCCTTTAAACTTTCTAAGAATCTATCCATGGCTGGATGAATATTTTTAATTGTGCTTGATTATGGATTTTGTATAGTTATGCTTTACCTCCAAGCAAAGCTCAGGCTGTTGCACAGGAGACGCTTGCTATTTGGTGTTCTCTCGCTTCAAGATTGGGTCTGTGGGCTCTTAAAGCTGAGCTTGAGGATCTGTGCTTCGCTGTACTCCAGGTCTGTTTATTTATTAGTCTTACAAGCTCTGATATTTACAAGAAGATAAAAATATAGCAATTTACACGCATTTAATCGCATCCCCTAGTGAAGGCTTTTTTTCATTATATAGCCTAAAGTATTTCGGCAACTTCGTGCCGAACTTGCTTTTATGTGGAGCCCCGGCCACAAGTCAGGCAATCCAAGAAGAATTTCTACGAAGTCCATGGCTGCTCTGCACATTCCACAACCTGAAGAACTTGGAGAACTGGATGAGGAAGACTCAAACATGGAAGTATGAATTTTTAAGATGTTTGTGAGGGTGAATTCAATGTCACATCATGTGTTGTGAATTGTGATCAAATAACTTAATTTTTCTATAGACCATATACTATGGCATCAATTAATTAACTGCTCATCAAAGCGTGTGACTCTCCATAGGTTCATGATAACTTACTGTTTCCCAGTGCGGGTGATTGTTCCATCCTAATGAATGGAATGGCTGCAATCTGCAGGTTCTTTTGCAAGCTGTTTTTCCATTTGATCTCTTAATGGATAGGAGAAAGCGCGTCAATTACGTTAAAAATCTTCTGGCATGCCCGGACACATCCAAAAAACCCAAGGTTGTAAGGGATGCTGGCATTGCTTTGGCTTCTCTGGTAGTTTGTGAGGAAGCACTGGAGCGAGAAATTTTCATTTCGACTTCGTAAGTTCTCACAGTCTATGACATTATGTTAAAAGTTTCACTAGCCCAAATTTAGTGAGATACTGTTTTACGGAGCATTGCAGTTATGTTCCTGGAATGGAAGTGACTTTATCTGGGCGATTGAAAAGCTTATATAGCATCTATAGTAAGGTATGGTTTTCTTCTAGGCCTTATGTTTCCAGTGTTCCTAGGTACAACTGAAAATGCAGTAGTTTCTGGATCCAGATTCTGATGATGGATTTTCTTTGCAACTTTTTTCCTCATATAGTCTTTAAAGGCATGTTGCGGATTAGATGATGATATGTATTTGAAGTCTATATTTGGCGATCTTTCTGATTCTGCACTACCTTCTATGATCTACCAATCCATTTCTTTTCCCGCTCAAGAAACTGCTACATTCTAATGATGTTTTATCTATCAATTATTGTTTGTAGGTTTTAACTAACCTGTCATATTTGCTTAATGACTCCCTAGATGAAGAGAAAGGATATTGACATCAAGAAAGTGTATGATGCCCGTGCTTTGAGGGTTATTGTTGGAGATAAAAATGGGACTTTACATGGACAAGCAGTTCGATGTTGTTACAATCTACTCAATACTATACACAGGTATATAAAATCATTTCCTAGTTGATAGTTTTTAGTTTCATATATGGTAAATCAGACACCAATGAATGAACGTCCTCTCCGTGTGCAGACTTTGGACCCCAATTGATGGCGAACTAGATGACTATATTGTGAACCCCAAACCCAGTGGGTACCAGGTAAATATATTCATGAAACTTGTCACTGAGATCTTTGAGAACACTTCTTGAGATTCTTGTATTACGATTTCTGGATCCTCATGATATTGTTCTTGATCAGTCACTTCACACTGCGGTACAAGGGCCTGGTTTTTTTCCTCTGGAAGTTCAAATAAGAACACAGGTAAACAACTCTAATGACCATAGTAACCAGCAGGCAACTGATACTACATCTTTGCATGTACTAGTCCAATGATGGTTCTTTGCTTTAGAGAATGCATGACTACGCTGAGCACGGGCTTGCTGCACATTGGCTGTACAAGGAGACTGGGAATTTATTGCCCTCAAACATTTACAGAACTGATAGTGATAGGGTTGCCTCAGATTTTCCTGGAGAAATAGAAGATCAGTCTTCCGTAGAGGCGGCCATGTTACTGAAGTATCGCTCACTTAAAATAGGGCATCCGGTTCTCAGAGTGGAGGCTGGCCACTTACTTGCTGCGGTTATTGTCAGGTATCCCATAGATTTTCCTGCTGTTCATATCATCCAAGATGGCTGACTTGCATACATATCTGTGCGTGTTCCAGAATAGATAATGATGGAAGAGAACTACTAGTTGCTGTCAGTTTTGGTCTGGCAGATTCTGAAGCAGTGGCAGGAAGAAGATCTTCTCATCAAAGAAAACGATGGGAAGCATATGCAAATCTATACAAGAAGGTGTTTTTTCTGGCATCGAATGATATCTATCAAACCGAAAAAAATAATGAAAGAATTTCTGGTGGCAACAAGAGGATTCGGTGTATGGATTCCATCATCTAGCCAGTCACGATCATCATCAAATAAATGATAAATCTCAGTAGTCTACCTGAAATTTTTACATCTTTTATAGCGGAGAATCACACAAGGAAGCAACAAATACATACATTGTCTGCAGTATTTTAGGATATTTTTTGAGAAATTCTAAGCGTTGTTTGTTACAAAACTGCAATTGTAGAACTGCATATTCTTTTTGTATTAAACCTTTGAATTGTCATTATTTTCAGGTGTCTGGTGAGTGGTGGTTTGAACCGGGACATGGAGATTGGTCTACCTACTTAGAAAAATACACTCTTTGCAGAGATGGTATTTACCACAAGGTATGCTGTGCCGGCTCCACCGCTGTGGTCGTTTTTACCTTGTTTTATTTTTGGCTTTCATTTCTCTCTTGGAAAGGATGAATCCTCAAGTGTTCGCTACTTCAACTGCAAATTTTGGACAGCAAGACCAATTTCGTCGACTGTTACCAACTTTCATCCAAATCATCGAGTTAACAGAGTGGGAAGAAAATGAATACTGGGCTGTTGTCTCAGCCTGTTTTGAGGGTAAACCTACCAGTGCTCCTGAATCAAGTTCTAAGCGGCCTAATTTTGCTGCAAATTCTAGTTTCTTGGACTCTAGCATCAATGACAAGGTACTTCTTGACCATTGCTTTATTCTCAATTCAAAGAATTATAACCCTTGAGCTCTGACTGTGCATGTGTGCATTAAACATCTGCTATAAGCTTGAGTTAATTGCGTACGAAAATACGGTTGAACTTGAAACTGGGTGGATTTTTCTCCCGGGGATTGAAAACATCCCATAATGTGTTCATTGTGCTTGAAAAGCAGGTACAGCTCCTGAGAACAATGCTTCAATGGGAAGAGCAACTCCGCTCTGAAGTTGGTTTTCAACCGTTAAAGTCAGGCAGCAAAAATGCAGACTCAAATTGTCTTGGTGAAGTAGCCATCGTATGCTGGCCACACGGTGAGATCATGAGGTTGAGGTATGGTAGCACTGCTGCTGATGCCGCAATACGGATTGGATTCGATGGTAAGCTTGTATCTATAAACGGGCAGCTGGTATTGCCCAGCACGGAGTTGAAAGATGGCGATGTTGTTGAAGTGAAGTTGTGAAAACAAAGAGGTAGTAGCTTCTCTGACGTGATATAGCCAGATCTGTTTATTTGTAGATATAGGTTCTGATTCGCAATAGCTGCTAGATGCTGGTGGCTTCCTCATGTGTACATATTTTAGCGTTGTTAATAGGACTAGAAAGAAAGCCATTTACTTAAGGGTAAATGTCTCCACATGACTTCGAAAATGGTATTTAGTAAAAGTTGAAGGATGCGGTTGGTAGATAAAATATCGTGATTTTGATCTCGTTTATGCAGATGCAAGGGGTGTGGGTGAGGGTGAGGGTGAGGGTGAGGGTGGCACTGCGGGATTCGTGCAACAGTGGACCGGTGTTCAACATCTTTGCGCGGGCTCACTGACTAGTCAATCCCGCAGTATCACTGAGTCCCCTGTTCCCATTTATGCTTGTTTGGTTGATGAGATAAATGGCCACAGTATTTGTCTCGGGCTTGGCTGAACGAGTTGGTTATTTATGCTTGGTTGAACGAGTTGGATTGAATAATTGTGATATTATTGTTAGTGTAACTGAGCTGCGATGTTAGTTCTACTGGAAAATATCACAACTCTTGGATCATGAATCTGAGTTGTGACCTCCTCAAATATTTCCGCCTAAACATCTGTAAATAGGTATTGTTTATGTTGAGCTTAATGTATGAAAGACCAGAATAAACTTTTTATTAATCAATTGGAAATGTTGGCCGATAAATCATTCTTATGAAACATGCAAATTTTGCAAACCTTCTTCAACTTTTTTGTGCGCATTAGTAGAAATAGTGAATCTTTGCAAATTTTGAGGAAAATGTTAGGATCGATGATCTTTTTTATCCATTTGAATATTTTTGGGGTTGGGCTTCTCTAACATGAAGTTGGAGCATAACAATCTAAGATTGAAATTATTTTCGGGAGGTCAGAGTGAATTGGCCACATGAAGGGCTCATGTGGGATTTGGCTCAAAATAATTGAGCAATGTTGTTGTGTGGACCTTGGCGATTATTTTGAAATCCTTCTATTTGTTTTCGTAAAAGTATTGAGTATTGACCTCATAACGGGGTGTGGGCCAATTGGACATTATTTATATAATAGTTCAAGTCTTAACATATTTTACCCAGTTGAGCTTGACAGATAGTGTTGAAAATGTTTCATATTGGTTTAAGGCGAGAAAATAAACTAACTTATAAGAAAACGTGGTGTTATAATCTAATACTTTGGGCTAAAAGTTTTAATAATAGTAACTAACATCTTTCTAATAAGTTGACTCACACGTGCACATGCGCACGCGCGATTTTAGCCCAGAGGGGGGTCTGATTTCAAATATGGTATCGGAGCAAGGGGCTTATGGTCCGAGATTGCTTCTGGGGCTCCATTGTCCCAACTTTGAGCATTGTTGTGAGGATTTTGATGATTGTTTTTTGTCTTAATTTTTGGAAAAGTTCCTAGTGATCCTATAATGGGTTGTGGCCCAAATGGGCATTATCCCTATCTTAGTCTCAAAATTTTAATAAGATTAGTACACATATAGCTTATAGGTTGGCTCACAAACATGTAGAGAGTTTTTCAGTCTATTTTCTAACAATTTTAAACTTCATTTGGTATTGTGAAATATATTTTAGGCCTTTTTATAATTGCACAAGGTTTTGCTCATTTAGAAAATGTTTA
Organism: Pinguicula primuliflora; assembly: GCA_025802335.1. Classification (NCBI taxonomy): domain Eukaryota; kingdom Viridiplantae; phylum Streptophyta; class Magnoliopsida; order Lamiales; family Lentibulariaceae; genus Pinguicula; species Pinguicula primuliflora. The sequence continues at coordinate 18,680 of JAOYMZ010009484.1, forward strand.
CTCATTCACTAATTTCTGTATGAAAGATTATGGAGAATATTGATGCCCAATTGAACACCTTATGGGACTAACTTTTATGGAACCGGACCGCAGCTATCGGGTATTTGAACGGTTTGGGTGTTGAAACCCATACCCGAAATATATCTGGTATGGAGAATGCTGCATGTACTCTCTTTTGGGATCCCATTTTTAAATCTCATGATGTGGCAAACAACCACACTTTTTATGTGTAATTTTTTTTATTAAGTGATTGTGATGTTTGCCACATCATGAGTTTAAAAATGGAGTCCCAAAAAAAGATACAAGAATCATTATTCATCTGGTACATGTTTCGGGAATATATTTTTGGGTTTGAGTAATACCCGAATACGATACATTAACTATTAACATAAAATAAAGCTATTAAGATGAACACAATCACAGAGTTGGAAAATAAGAAGTTTGGGGTTGGTCATTGTTGTAAAAAGAAAGAAATAATATGAAGGGCCGAATGCCTGGTATGACATCTTTGTGAACGAGCTGCGGCCCATTTATTAAAATTCTGAGGGTAATTTCGTCACTCAGAATTCCAACGGCTCGCTTCAATAAAGTAGCCGTTTGACCGCCCGAATAAATCATCGTCGTCGACTGTAAACCCTAACCACAATTATCATCTCTTGAACAATCAGCCGATTATCATTGGCCTACTCCGTCGATTCTGACGTCTCTCGATTTCTGCTGATTAAAGATCTTGTTTAATTGCATCGTGAATTTGATTCAATCTCACTTGTTCTGTCCCAATCTTTGTTTTGCAGGGAATCCTTCGAGCTGATAGTTTGTTTGCAGGGTTTTAGATTTCTCACGTATTCTTTGCTGGGTTTGGATTTCACGTATATACTTAGCTGTATTTTTGAAATATCCTGTTCTTTGCTGTGTCTCTTTATTTCCCTGAATCACGAACTTAATTTTGGTGCGGACGCATTGGATTTTGGCATATCGATCATCATTCGCTATTATTATCACTGTTCTTTGTTGGTATTTGTGTGTTTCTTTCCTCTTTTTGCACTCAAATATGTCAATAGGTATTAAAAGCTCGTCGGCATCAATGAAGAAGACCAAGTCTCGATGCCCGCTTCAAGAACACCTTCTGCACGGAAAACATTCACGAGAGAACGTATGTATCGCTGCCCCCTTTTCTGTCCTAAATATGTTCATTTGTCTGGTATACAATTTCGATTGATACTTATTTTGATCAAGGTTATTCTGGTTTTTGGTGTGTATCAATTTGTCAAGATTTCAAAATGGCTGATTTTCTACTCATGTTTGCTGCAGCTGGATCGATTCATCCCAAACAGATCTGCTATGGATTTCGACTATGCACACTACATGCTGTCTGGAGGGAGTAAAGATAAGGAAAATCCAACTGTTTGCTGCTCTCCAGCAAAAGAGGCATATATGAAGCTACTTGTGGAGACGTTCAACATGGATAGGCCTCGAATTTTGGCGTTCAAGAACAAGCCTCCTACCCCGGTGGAGGCCTTTCCTCATGAGTTTTCATCAGACACTCAACAAGTCAGAAGGGCAAAACCACTCAGAAATATTCCACAGGTTTGTGCCTTGATGGTTATAACAATTTCCTTTTTTCTGGCATGACATTATAATTTCTTGACGCAGCTGTTTATCTTCCTGCAGACTTCTGAGAGGACATTAGATGCTCCCGATATCTTGGATGACTATTATCTGAACTTACTAGACTGGGGCAGCAGCAATGTTCTTTCCATTGCTCTTGCAAACACAGTTTATTTGTGGGATGCTTCTAATGGAAAAACTTCAGAACTTGTGACTATTGATGAGGAAAGTGGTCCAGTGACCGGTGTTAAATGGGCTCCTGATGGAAGACACATTGCCGTTGGTGTGAATAATTCTGAAGTTCAGTTGTGGGATTCTACTTCCAATAGACTGGTGAGTAGTACCTTATACCCTTGTATATCACACGTGGTTTATTCAATGTATCATATCTAACTCTTATAATGATTCTGCAGCTGAGAACACTTAGAGGAGGACATCAATCACGTGTTGGTGCTTTGGACTGGAACAACCACATTTTGACCACAGGAGGAATGGATGGCCAGATCATTAACAACGATGTACGAGTAAGATCTCACATCGTCCAAACATATCAAGGGCATACTCAAGAAGTCTGTGGTCTTAAGTGGTCAGCATCTGGCCAACAATTATCCAGTGGTGGAAATGATAATCTTCTCCACATATGGGACAGCAGGTCCACAGCATCAACAAATTCTTCGACGCAGTGGCTTCACAGGTTTGAGGAGCATACAGCTGCTGTTAAGGCGCTCGCTTGGTGTCCGTTTCAAGGCAATTTGTTGGCATCTGGGGGAGGTGGAGGAGACAGAAGTATAAAGTTCTGGAACACCCACACCGGTTCATGTCTGAACTCCATTGATACCGGCTCACAAGTTTGTGCTCTTCTTTGGAACAAGAATGAGCGTGAACTGCTAAGCTCCCATGGTTTTACTCAGAATCAGCTCACCCTCTGGAAGTACCCTTCGATGGTGAAGGTAGCAGAGCTGACGGGTCATACTTCTCGAGTTCTGTTCATGGCTCAGAGCCCTGATGGATGCCAAGTAGCCTCAGCAGCCGGTGATGAAACCCTTCGGTTTTGGAACGTCTTCGGGACACCTGAAGTGGCGGTTGCTAAGCCTGCAGCAAAGACAGTCACTGAACCGTTTGCTCATGTGAGCCGCATTAGATAGGATACAGTATGAAATTATGTCTGCCTCCTCTTTTCTTCTTTATACTGTATAGCCTTGTGCAGCATTATTCATTTATTGTTGGAACTTTTGTAGTCACTGATCCGTGAC
>JAOYMZ010009495.1:0-37628 GCA_025802335.1 Pinguicula primuliflora
CTCCACCATTCATTCCAAAGCTGCCCAACATCAATGGCTCTGCTAATGGCGCCAACCTGATAGAAAATTCACGGTCTATCTTTGTAAATACCACTGGGGAAGATCAGCAACTTTCTGAATCTGGGGAAGTTCCATAAAGGGCCACGACTGTCGCACTGTCCATGACTCTGGACTCTGCTATGGCAGCGAAGAAACTCAAGAAATCAGAGACACAAAGGAAAGTCAGCCCCTCTCTAAATCTTAATCTCCGACGGAGTTGTCTTAATATGCCCAATCTGAGACTTTATTCAGGGTTCCATGTCCCGACGGTAAGAAAAAGGTAGCTGTTTTTTAATCCGGTTAGAAAAGAGGCAAGCTGGTAACTGTGTCCTGTGATCCTGTTAGAAAAGAGGCAAGCTTGTTACTGATATTCGTGTAAAGGAGGGCCCCGACGGTGATATGTGATTCTTTTGTAACTTGCTGTTGAGTTTTAATAAAATGCAAGTTCTTCGTAAAAAAAAAAGTATCAGCATTGGATGAAATATGACATTCCAATATTCAGATTTCCAATAGTTGTTAAATGCTAGTTAAATCACAGGGAAGAGAAGAAGATTGCTTCCCCATATTAAGATTCAATTACAGATTAGTTTCTACCTTACTCCCCTGTTTTTGGACATTAATTGGAGTTCAGATCAGAATCAGACAAGACACATCAGTAAAATCACAGTGATATGATGATACAGGGGATGCTGGCGAAGCTGTGAACGGTAAAACGTTCTGCTGTTTTTGGAGTTTTCAGAAGTATTATCTTGTTCTTCATCCGGTCTTCTAATTCATTCGAAATGATTCGGTATTTAACTTGAAGCCCATAGTGATCTTTCCTACAGAAGAGGGAGCATCAATTTAGTACAACAGAGACATTTAAATGGCAATGGCTCTGAGCTTATAGTAAAATTATTTATAAAGCCGCATAAAGCAAATGGAATAAGGCACAATTGTGCTACTAAGAAAGTTGGCAGATGCCCTTTAGCCTTCTCTCTTACGTTAGAAAAGAACAAAGAAGAAGTGGTTAAGAGCTTATGATCACAAAATGCAAAGTTGATCTTGATATGCCTCTAGAAAAGATTAAAAAATTGCATGAATTGGATTCCCTTGGAAAGCAGAATTGTTAGTCTTTAACTTTTCTCTTTACTGTCCCTCTCTTTTACCCTCTTTCTTTTTGGCTCAGATGGTTCTTGGTCCATACTCACATGTGCTTTATATGTATTTTGAACTTCTTGTTGAGCAATCTTCAGCTTTTTTGTTATCTATCTTAGTTAAAAACAGAGCAATGACTTCTTTTTCAGTACATTAGCTTTACATGGCTTCTTTTTTTTGACCATTCACAGTCTCGTAAAGATTGCCTTCCATTCTATGTTTTTTGTTTTCTAGAGGATTGCAGAGTTACTTATCAAGTAGGATTTCTGCAGAGATATACTGGGAAGTAGCATAGGAAGCAGCAGCCATGGCAGGAGGTGGAGCAACTGCACCACCGCCGAAACAAGATGAGTTAATCCCACATGCAGTCAAGGATCAGCTCCCTGGTGTTTCTTACTGCATCACTAGTCCGCCTCCCTGGCGTAAGACCTCTTCCTTTTCGTGCGCTGTACACACCTTCTTGACTTGTTTTGTTTTCTAGATATACACAAATTATTTCATATGATTGTCTTATTTAGTAACATCAAACATTTGAATGGCGGTTCTCGTATGATGTACCCATCCGTTTTTTCCCAAGAATGAAAAAACTAGCTCATTCTTTATTATGTTCCTGATGCATAGCTGTTATAAATGTAGCTGAGGCTATGCTGCTAGGCTTCCAGAACTACCTTGTGATGCTAGGTACAACAGTACTCATACCTTCTTACCTTGTTCCACAAATGGGAGGAGGAAAAGTAAGGCATCTATGCTCTGAAAAATAATCAAGAAATTATATTTCTCAAAAGATAGTTTCCAGATTAGGTATGTGACTTTAACTTAGGTAAGATGACTGCCATTACTAGGAGGAGAAAGCTCTTACCATTCAGACACTTCAGTTTGTTGCTGGCCTGAATACAATAACACAGACATTGTTCGGGACTAGATTACCAGTTGTGATTGGAGGTTCCTATACTTATGTGCCTGCAACTTTGTCGATTATCTTGGCTGGTCGATACAGAGATGTTTTGGATCCTCAAGAGGTCTCTACTCTCTACCTAGTTACTAGACAGTCTTTCAATACGGCACGATGTTGTATTTAGTGGACCTATTTTCTGGTTTTTTCCTCAATGCAGAAGTTCAGGAGGATAATGAGAGGAATTCAGGGTGCTATGATTGTAGCTTCAACTCTTCAGATAATCCTCGGCTTCAGTGGCCTATGGAGGAATGTAACCAGGTGAGCAAAAATCTAAGCCGTCTAGAAAAATCTGAAAGAGGTCAATGAATTCATGAATACATGATGCACATAAATCTACTGATTTTAGTCGTGCTGTGAATTTCAGGTTCATGAGTCCCCTTTCTACAGTCCCATTAGTTGCTCTGGCTGGATTTGGCCTATATGAACTAGGCTTTCCTCTGGTAAAACTTATGAATATGTCTCAAAGGCGGCAAAAAATCCTTTCCTGTTATAAATTCATTGTTACATTCATAGTTGTCAAATTGGGATTCAAATCGTAAATCGTAATGATCAATTTTTGAATCGTAAATCGAGTCGACAGTCATAATTTAAAATATATTAAAATAAATTTTTTTAATAAAAATATTATAATATTATAAATAATTAATTACAAAAGTTTAGTATTGATGTTTGAATCGTGAATCGTGAGTTTTAAATTCCAAATCGTACTTAAATCGTAAGATTCAGACAACTGATGGGCATAAAGTATTCATATCTAAGATTTGAATCGTTTAACTATGGTTACATCCATTTACAGCTTGCGAAATGCGTGGAGATTGGACTACCTCAGCTTATCTTACTTGTGATATTTTCACAGGTGAGATACCTTCACAGATCCTGCAACAAACTTTTTTGTGTTCAATGAAATCAATCACCTGACCTTTCTGCGCATTGCCTTTTTCAGTATTTACCTCATTTCCTGAAGGGCGGAAAGCATCTCTTCGAGCGTTTTTCTGTATTATTCACTGTGATTATCATTTGGATATACGCCCACATACTCACAGTTGGGGGAGCATACAAGAATGCACCTGTAGCAACTCAAATGAGCTGTAGAACTGACCGTGCTGGAATCATAAGTGCTGCTCCTTGGTATGAATAATGAGTAGCAAAAGTCGGATCAAAAGAATTGCTAGCATTCAAGTTGGAACAATTATCATATGATTCCATCTTCTTCAGGATCAGAGTCCCGTATCCGTTTCAATGGGGAGCTCCGACTTTTGATGCTGGAGAATCATTTGCCATGATGGCAACTTCTTTTGTAACTCTTGTTGAGGTATATCATCTTTCAAGTGCAACTGTTGCTATCCAGGTCTTTGGATCTAAGATTAAAGGAAAACGTCACCATATGATTTTCTTCACTTTTTTGCCAGTCAACTGGTGTTTTTGTTGCTGTGTCAAGATATGCCAGTGCAACTCCTCTGCCACATTCTATTCTTAGCCGCGGTGTTGGCTGGCAGGTAATCCGGCTATCTGAATCTTGTATCCTAGAACAATATTCTAGCTTGTCTGTGCTTTCCAATTACTTGATTTGTTACTTCAGGGTGTGGCCATAGTGTTATCTGGGATTTTTGGAACTGGAACTGGTTCATCAGTATCTGTGTAAGAAAACTCACATCTGCCCTTCTCTATTTTGCCCATTCTTGAGCCTATGACTCCGTGAACACGCGCCTTATGCAAGAAACAACTTAGTTCTGCATTAAGAAAATTCTTTACCAGCAGAAAAATGGACACTTAACGGAAATGCTACATGTACTTAATTTTTGTACAAGGCACGTCTTAAAAACACTTTGGCTAAAAACGACGTATATGTACTTAATTTTGTACAAAAATTATGTACATGTAGCATTTCTGCACTTAACAAACACAATCTTTATGCAGGGAATGTGCCGGATTGCTTGGATTAACAAAAGTTGGAAGCCGTAGAGTGGTTCAAATTTCAGCTGGTTTCATGATATTTTTCTCAGTTCTTGGCAAGTAGTCCAGTTTATACACAGTTCTTCATCCTAAAAGTCTATGTTTCAGACAACTAAAACCCATCACCCAACAGGTAAATTTGGAGCTGTCTTTGCATCAATCCCTGCTCCAATCATTGCTGCTTTTTATTGCGTTCTGTTCGCCTACGTAGGTACGCAGTTTTTCCTTGTCCCTTCCTTGATTCAGCAACAAAAATATATCTCTAAATTAAAAAAAGTCCCATTAACAAGGGCAGGCGTTGGAGGTCTTGGATTCTTGCAGTTCTGCAACATGAACAGCTTCAGGACAATGTTTATACTTGCATTCTCTATATTCATGGGCTTTTCTGTGCCACAATACTTAAATGAGTATCTCTCCATCAAAGGGTTCGGTCCAGTTCACACTAATGCAAGATGGGTAAGCCTAAGAAGTTGCCACATCCTTGGCAAATATCACAATACTCGAACTCTCATGTGTCCAATAATCTGGTTTCTGCAGTTCAATGATATGATCAACGTCCCGCTGTCGTCTGAGGCGTTTGTTGCTGGATTTCTAGCCCTGATTCTGGACACGACGTTGCCCCCGAAGGACGTGACAACTAGAAAGGACAGAGGAATGCACTGGTGGGATAAGTTTAGATATTACAAGACAGATAGCAGAAGTGATGAGTTTTATGCTCTGCCTCTTAATCTCAACAAGTTCTTCCCATCAGTGTAGTTCACAAGTTGTTCACTTTGGAGTTTGGACATGTTCTTCTATAGTTTCCTGCTCGGATACCAGGAACCAGCTTCTGTAAATGGTTCAACTTCAAGAGATATTGAAATTTGTCTTGAATTTAATTCATTATCTTGTATCCTTGTTGAATTCAGCAAATTAAAAGAATTCGACAAAATTCGAGAAAAACAGCACAAGTAAGATTCCGCAAGGCCCAAACCGTGGGGCCTTGTTAGTTTTTGGGCCTTATCAGATTTGATCCTTCAAGCAAGGGCGGACGGCCCGGGTGACCGCCCGGGCCCGATTTTGGGTCTGCCCGAATTTTTTTTTGGCCCAAGGCCTGTCCCAAACTCAGCAGGCCCTTGTCTTACGAATTCAGACTTCATTGATCATTCATTCACTTCAGTTCACAGGCGGAACTACATGTAGGCGGCCCGGGCTAAGTCCGGGATCGATTTTGGTCAGCCCAATCAATTTTAAGGTCCAGCCCAGGATGAAAAAAATATTTCTTAGGCCTAACCCGGGGTGAAAATATTTTCTAGGTCCGCTCTTACCTTCAAGTTTCAAGCTTATAATATGGTAGCGCAAACCAGCATCAAATTGTCTCACATATAGGAAGAATATGTAATATCATGAAATGTAATATTGCACTCTATTGACTTATAAATCGTTTATAAATGTAGTCTCGTTCATTATAAATTAGTACACTCATACCCACTTCAGAGCCCAAACCACTTGGGTTGAAACCGGTTTAGTAACTTCTTTATGGTATCCGAGTAAATGAGATTCAACAGCCCAAATAGATCTATGAGCAATGGCGGAGCTACAGAGGGGCGGGTCAGGGCTTTAGCCCGAGCTTAATTTTCTCCAGCCCAATAAAAATTATATGTTAGCCTAATAAAAATTATAAGTTAGGCCAATATTGAATAGCTTAGCCCAGGATAAAAAAAAAATTTGTCTCCGCCCTTGTCTACGAGTCCTCTACAAACTTGCCAACAAAAGAGCCTCCGAGACCCAAAAGCCTAAACCACAAAGACCAATCAAATAATGGGGTGAGATTCTGAGGCTAATTGAGTTATATCTAAATAATATAAATAATTGAGTCTCAATAAAAATTCTTATGGCACTTGGATAAAGGGTACGGATAATCAGTTTATAACGTATTGCTACACTAAACCAGGAGTCGATTGCATGTTATTCTACTACTATACTAGTAACAACAAAGAGAGAGCTTGGTGGTCGCTTTCATTGATTACGACCTGAAAAATAAGACATGAAAAAAGGATCTTATGATATTGGGCATGTGTGGGTTCTTTCATATATTATGTTGATGATTATGCATATGACTCTTTTGTCTCCACTCTTTGGATGATGGATGTCCAGCCACTATCATCAAATAGGGAAAAGAAAAGTGGGAACTAAAGGGGTTTCAGTAGACGCTCCTCTCCATATATGTTGTGATTGCTGAAATATGCTTGGTACACATAAGAGCTAGCGTACACTTACACTAGCATTTCAGGCTCATAATAACCGTTTTTGAATTTTCGTATCGAGACGATTTAGGAATCGGTTTGACATTTTTTCATAGCACCCGAAAGTGGTTCAAACGCCAAGGTTTATTATGGTTAATAGTTTGGTAATGTAAACCTTATATTTAGGGATTTTATATATTTTTTGTCGGCAAAAATGCCAGAACTAAAATTCGTGACCGATCTCTTAATCATCTCATTACGAAGACTTCGGAACTGGTCTTATATTTTTACTTCAACGGTCTAAAAATGTCTGAAATGCTAGTGTATTGAATTTTGGTACACTATTTCTGATACACATGCCAATACTCGGATAATTAGACATCGTATAGACTCTTCTCCCCTTTGCTACTATTTGTGCATTGGTTAAGCCTAAGAGACATCAAAGTTGTGAAACATCTATTTTCACATAGGTATATGATATTATTTACTTAGGACCTAAGTCCTCGTAATTTTGTTAGAAAAATATTTCACCATGTAGGTGCTGGTTATTTCGTTTGATTTTTTAGCTTCGATTAAGCAGTTCTTAGTTATGGTTTATAAATTTTCGACAACATAGTCGAAGGTGAGCATATATATGCCTTTTGGTATATCGTATACATTTGATGGGGGTGGGCGCCCCCCTAAACCCATACCCCTGCTTGCCCTGTCCCTCATTCCGCATAACATCTCCCAGCTGTATCTCCCTGGTTTGAATCATTCTTCTTTTGAACTCAATGAATTCCCAGGGTCCAAATCTGCTCTGTTTGCCAACCATGTAAAAATTAAAAAAAGGAAGAATAATCACCAAGAGAGGATAAAAAAGCTGCAGATTTCCAAGGGGTCTGACCTGCCTCTCTTATCTTCGTTTCCCATAAGCAAAATAACAGAGCAGAAAAAGCTTTGAGTTTTATATTTCACTTTGTGGATAAACGCTCCACTCCATGCCCCTCCAATACCTTTGTGTTTCATGGGGAAGGTAAAAAGTGTTTGATGACATTTTGAGGGAGAATGCTACTTTGGATTCCTTTCTCACACACATGACTATTTTAAGGTTATTGAGTAGAGATTTTTTTCTTTGCTTTCACTAAAAGAAGGGATGTGTAACAACATTCTTTCAAGCTTGAATCCACTCTTTCCTGCGTATTTTCTTTTGAGGTATTGCTTTTACATAAAGTCATGATGCAAAGAAGTCTTGTGGTTTTACATAGACTATTGTTTGCAAAACACCATGTGGTTTTTTTTTCTTGATTAAGTGAACTCTTTGTGGATTTAGTTAGAAAACATACTCCACTCTCTCTGCGTCCGCCTCTCGTGTGCGCAGGTGTGCGTGTGTGTCAACTTATAAGGAAAATATGGGTTACTCATTAAAAACTTGAGCCCAAAAAATAGATTATATCATCATATTTTCTTATAAGTTGGTTTAATTTTATTTCTCCAATCCGGGTGAGACAAATATCCAATACTAGCTCTTAAGTCCAGCTAGCTAAACTATGTTGGACTTAGATTAATATTGGAATTTTTTCAAAAACAATTAGAAGCGTCCCAGAAATCATCATCGAGACCCTCTGAAACAATGCCCAATTTGGGTCAAACCTCTAATGGGTCCAGACTCAGGACTTTTCCCGAAAGCATTTTCAGGCCATAGATAGTCTGCCCTAATACCATGCTAAGAGAACAAAATTGGAAAAATTTTCTTCCTTTTCTTGTATATTCAACATGTGTTACATATTACAATATATAGAAAATATTTGTTAGCCAAAATTTTGGTGCATAAATCACTAAAAATATGGGAGAGATTTGGACCTAAGTCCTCTTTCCAACAGATTGAACTCGTGATCTATTGATCACCAAACTTACCTCTGTGCCACCCGATCGAGCGATATTGGATTAGGCTTGTGGTTGTACAAATTACATGGAGTGATCCCATGAAAATGCAACACCGATTGTTAAAATGTCCCACACAAATTTCAGTATAAATATCAACCAACTTAATATGAGTGTGGTGCTACAATTGATCACCTTAGACTCAAGAATTTAATGAAAGTAGTCAATATCTTCCTATTTAAGTTGGTACACACACCTTCGCGCACGTGTTCCGAGCCTAGATAGGGGGTCTATTTTCTAACATGTTATTGGAGCGGGCGATCTATGACCCGAGAGTATTTTCGGAAAAAGTCCCGAATATATTGACCCTACGGGTGGCCTCATAGGGGGATTTGGCTCAATTTGGACATTATTTCAGCATGTCTCGATGATTGTTTTCGAAGTCCTTATAATTATTTCCGGAAAATCCTGAGTATTAATCACATAACGGGAATTAGTTCAATTGGTCATTCTTCGTGTGGTAGTCAAGTCTTAAATGAGTTACCTAGTTAGACTTGAGAGTAGTATTGAAATGTACCCCACAAATTTCACACGTAAATATCAACTAACTTAAATAGGAATGCATCGCTTTTTCTTGCTGCAAAAGAAGGAAGAGTAACATGAATGGAGAGTGCAGTCTGATAAACCATGGTGTGGCATTTTGGCTTGGGCGAAATGTGGCATTTGGCTTGAGATTAACTTGGCATTTGGCTTGAATGTGACTTGTGAATAACTTGGCTTGAATGTGGCATTTGGCTTGGGCGAAAGAAGAGGTCTTTGGTTGGAAAAATGGTTTGCTTTTCTGGCCATATTCATTGTGTAATTATGTACAGACCTTTTGGTTTTTTAATACAAGTTTTTACTTATAAAAAAAACTTAAATAGGAATACAGTGCTACACTTTATCATATTTTGCTCGAGATTGTAACTAGAGTGTCCGGCATCTGGCTATTTATTTTGGTCCACACATACACACATTCGCATACATGACCCAAGCTTAAATAGGGGGTCTGTTTTTTAACGATTGCATTACACTGTGATTATGAGATGAAAACTTGTATAGTATAGACTACCAAAAAGGACAAGAAAAAAATACCGAAAGAAAATAAGAGTGTCCACTCCACTTCTTAAAGCTTATCAAAGCTGCAAATTGTCACTCCCTACATATTATTTAGATGATCTTCGTGATATGTAATAAGGTTTTCACTTCTCATATTAAATTGAATTTGATGTAGACTAGTTTTATTCTATTTCAAAACTAATTTAGGCTTGTAACCTTGTTTTACGTAGCAGTTTTTTCTCCTTAAAAAAGTGTTAGTCTAATTTTAATCTCGGTTCGATATGGTGGTCGCTTATGGTGCTTACTTACTGCCTAATCAATAGGTGGTCGTCTTCCATCTCACCCAAACCCAAATGATGCCTAAGTGTCTGTTTAATCCCCTTATATGAGCACGTAGACTGTAGGCCTTTATTATATTTTTGAATCATGCAGGTCCAATAAGTTTCCCTTTTTCCATAATTTATCCTGCGTTACTCTTCAAAATTTGTCTCAAGCTCGTTATTTGTTTCCTCAAAGAGGACCACCCACCAGCTGTTTGACGTGCGTCCTCACAGAAGTGTCTGTCTGATATTGCACGAATTACACGAGAGGAACCTTTCAGAGAGCATGTTAAAAGGCCACGAGAGACGTTTCTTTCCCTTTCGATTTTTGGACAAATTGCATTAGACAAGAGGGATAAGCTGGGAATCCATATTGCTGGACTTGCCCTTTAGTTGCTTTCTATGCCCATATCATCATCACCTCCATTCAGTTGAAGCCTGAACGTAATCTTTGGGGACATAAATCCAGGAAACTTTATTGGGAACCAACGAAAATTGTCAATAGGAAACATTACATTAGATAACTTATATTGTCATCTGCACAGTTGGAATTCTAATTCAACGGTCCTATTAGAGTTATGAATTATTCTGCACTATATTGTTCTGAATGATAACTAGACTCTCAAGAAACAGGTTGCCAATCTAATCACGAATGCTTGTCCATAATTCTAATATGGGTGTCGGAATTCTCAAAGTATTGATTAAAGAAATCTGGCCCGTCCCATTTTTTTTAGGTAGGTAAATGAGAGAAATATTCTCGCTTCTCTACATTATTCGAGATTTTTTACACTTTCGACTAATCTAGGGGGCCCGCACTCAGCCTCAAGGCTCCTACGGATTAGGCCTGGCGAAGTGCTTTTGTTGGGAGCTTGAATTCGAGACTTCTTACTTATGAGTTCACCAAATTGCCACTAGACAAAACTGCCTTAATTTTTTTTGTCTTACAATAGTTGAATCACAATTAAACCAGATCAATAAACTCTATCAATTTAAGCGGTCACAAAACAACAATCAAATTATTGAATAAGCAACGAAGATAAAGACTTTTGGCTCATCCCATTAATCGGGTCTTGGGCCACCTCGCCCACATCTCGTAGGTCAACGAGCTTTTAATAAGTCGAGCCACATAATGTCTCTTGTGTGGGTGCGCGAGCGGGATTAATTTGGTAGGAATGTGTGTTATCTTCATAAAAATCCCGAGCCTAATATGATTTGATTTTAACTCACATTCCTATCTAAATCTATTTAATCTCACTTCCATAACCGGTGTGGGACAGTTTCAACATTGATCCCTATACCTTCAAATTATGAGGTGGGTTGCTCACCAGAGAAAGGAGCACACACTTCCACACCTCCATTAGTGAGCACACACACATATGTTGGTGTGGGGGGCCGACTGTACATGAATGTGAGAAGGAGGTGGTATCGAGGTGTGCAAGGGAGGTGGTGTATAGCATTTTTGTGCTCACCATTGTAGCTAATAGGAAGAGGAACCATCTTATATTTTTTCATTATCTATCTATGGCCCTTTTTTCTCTTTAAGTGCTCTTTTTTTTTGGTAGGTTCTTTAAGTGCTCATTTTGCATGGGCTTTTAGTTTAGCGTTTATATTTAGTGAGAAATGTTACATGTACATAAGTATTTTGTACATAAGTTGTACATAATGTCGTTTTGTGTTATAATTGTTTAAGTTAGATGTTGTTTTGTTGAATATGACAAAATTACCCTTGTTTAAAACGACATCGACTTTTAAAAAAATTACACAAAACGACATTATATATAGTTTATGTACAAAATACTTATGCACATATAACATTTCTCATATTTAGTGGACATGGCTATTGACAAAAACTTATTGAATCCATCATTTGGGCTCATGATAAATTAAAATTGCTCCTCCTACTCATCTGAGTGCGTTGAGCATTGTACAAAAGCGCCATAAACCCTAAAACATATTTATTAACCCTAAAAACTTAATATGAAACTTCCTTCAATTCTAAAACCCTATCATATAAATCATAAAGGCTAAATTTTATAAATTCAAAAAAATTCAAAACTCTAAACTTAATATTACGGCGGCTTCGCCGCCCTAAAAATCTAATCTCTATCCTATAAACCCTAAGAGCTAAATGTTATGAATTCTAAAAAACTCAAAATTTTAAATTTAATATTACGGTGGCTTCGCTGCCGTAAAAATTTTAACCCTATCATATAAGTCCTAAGGGCTAAATTTTATAAATCATAAATGATAAATCATAAATTTCAATTTTATAGATGGTATAAACTAAATTAAAATATATTACATTTATTTTATATTTATTATTTATTATTTATTATTTATTATTTAAAAAAATATAAATGTCCAAATTATCCTGCCACGTCAGTAGGGGTGGGATGGAGGTGTGGGAATAGAGGTGGTGTATAGCATTTTTGTTATTTTGCGCAAGGTTCTTTATGATTGTATTTTTTTGTTTAAAATAATATTTTGTGCAAGATAACTTCTACTACTTATTATTATTTTTAAAACTAAAAACTTCTAAAAAATAAATACATTTTAACATGGTTTTTTCTTTCTAAAAATAAGCATATTTTAAAAGTGTCTTGAAATCCATCCATGGAAGGGGTTAAGTAGTCATATCCACTGATTGTTACTTTGTGGAGGGACCAATTCCAATCCCTTCATATCTGCAAGCAAGCAGACACCTACTTGCTCTTCACAAGACTGCCTTCTGCTTCTTAAAAGTTTTCTCATACATCATGAGAAAACAAATGGCAAGGATACAAAATCTTCTATGCCAATCACATGCATTGCACAGACTCCTGGTGGGATGGTGGGGTAACAAAAAATTTCAAACAATAGTAATGTTAGGTTTCACATTCAATTCCAAATACAGACAGACAACCCAATGGAGAAAAAAAAATCAACAATCTCAAATAAACTCAAAAGGCCTCCAAAAGACCTTTGTATAATATCCAGCCAACTTATGGCCATACAGGAAATAGACTTTCCTCAAAGCTAAATCAAAAAATTAGAATTAAGGTCTATCTTCAAATACGAGATAGAGAGCGTATCAATACTCGAACCAGTGACCTTAGAACACCCATCACACATGCACAAGTTTAGTCCACATTGTATACATGACACTAAAAAGTACCAAAAAAGGCTTCAATTATAATGAAGCCATCAACCTTATTTCCCTTGCACTCTTTTTCTTCACCCATGCCATGCTCCCCTTCTTTTTCTTCATTTCAATAGTTGAAAAATAGGAGTTTGCAGTGCAATAATGGTGGTAGCTAGGTAAGAGTGAGCTTGACTAGTCAGTCCTTCAAAATCTGCTCCAATCTTCAATGTTGAAAATCCCACAAGTTTTCCAAACTTCAATGTTTTATTGTCCCACAAAACATGCCCTTGAGTTCATTCAATGCTCAACTCCCCTCCCACACAATAATACCTACAAATTAATGTCACAAAAAAAGTTCCCCTCCATTGGGAATCTGCAACACACCTTCCTTGATTGCAATACCCCACACAAAAATATATCTACACAACTAAAATCCAAGACCCTCTTAGAGTAAAAACATTGAGGATTCTAGACAAACCTTTTCTTGTCATGTTTTTTTTTTCAACCATTAATCAGAGCTCCCCTTGTAATTATTTAATTTCCTCCTTTTACATGAGGAAGAAGAAGAGGAACATGAATCACTTGAGGTACTAGGAACCCGAATTTGTTCCGTGATTCGACGGATTAATTGATAGCAACTCATGATAGTATCCTGCAAACATGAGTGAAAGGGGCGGGAGAGAGAGTTCTTGTTAATCCAATTCATAATCAGCCAAACAAAGATCCACCATATTGTTGTTATCTCGTTCTTACTTTATGGAGTCCATCACTCCAGGACTCGGCGTGTCTGGCCGTGATGAATGCGAAAATCGGAAGATCATTTGCTGCGCAAAGTGTTGCTGCTGCAGCAATACATGAAGGCCTGTATTCAAGTAAGCTGATCTCTGCTGAAATGAAGGGAGGCTGCTTGTAAGGCATTTTCAAATGACTTGTAAAGCTCATGCATGCATGCACATAAAGTATATTACTTACTAGGTCAATTAAGTCTATGTATAGGTAACGATATCAAATCATGTAACTCAACATTGGAAGTTACTCACGAGTTAAGATACTTAAATTCAATACTAATTGTACCATTTAATTTGACTTCATTTAAAACTATCACATTTGAGTCAAAATTTTAATAAGATTCACATTATTCTTATAAATTGATCCACACAAACGTATCCCGCACATTCACGACGAGCTAAGTTTAGCATATTATTTCTCACCTCTAATGGCCGAGAGGACCATTTCTCCAGCCCTTGATGCTATAAAAGCAGCATAAATCCCAGATGGATCTATTTTGACAGAGAAGAAGGTAATGTAGCAAAAGGGAGAAATGGTACGGAGCCTCCAGTCCAGTGCACGTAGCACAAGAAGTTCCATCCTTTGGATGGTTCTTGGCTCGAAAATAAACTTGGTACCTTCAACCTAATTAAATAATTAATAATTTTTTAATGAATGACCTTATTTATTAAAATTAGAAATAAGTATAACCAATTATTATATACAATGTATATTTACCTGCAAATCCATTAGAGAAGGAATCAGAGGTTCCTCCATTTTAGCGGCAATTGACAGGCATACCACGGATAGTAATTGCAGTGGCCAACCATTCACTTTCTGAATATTTTATTCAATCAAATATTCATTAGCAATATTGATTTTTTTCTACTAAATCATTAATTATTTTTTAGACTGATTTAGGTTGTAAAAATTAAAATGCAGTTCCAAAATTCTACTGTTTTGAATATTTTCGACCCATTTAAAATTTGAGGAAATAAAATGATTTAAACATTTGCGTAGTATTTTGCATTAATATTTATATACGCCTACAATTTTTAACGATTTTTTAACCGAAAGATAAAGGCATTTTTTTTACTAGTAATTAGTTTATGGCGTTCTTGACGGTGACGGAGGTCTTACGGGTAAGTGATGAGATTGAGAGGAAAGAAAGCGATCGAAGTAATTAACGGCGAGATACGCCGTTAACGGCTGGAACCCGTAATAACGTTGCACCTGCACCCAGAACAGAAAAAGTAGCACAGTCAACCCTCCGTAAAATGCGCCACCAAGGCTATAATGCGCTTCCCGCTGACAGACAACCATCGGTTTCTGGTATACCGTATACTCCTCCGGCGTACCCAATATAGTTCTAAAGTGCACCATATATCCAATATACATACCTTGAAAATCCATGCAGCAGATTCTGCTCTGGAGGCAGCATCGATCGGTTCGTGCGTGAGACGCGAAGTAATTCCGGCGAGATCTTTCTCCTCCTCCAGGAGCACGGTGATAGAATCCTCCGATTCCGTCGGAAGAGATTCAATGTCGGATGCGTATTCCGGCGAGTCGTCGCCGACGACGCCGGAGAAGATGATACTGGATTCCTCGCCGCAGAGGAGGTCGGAGCACGACATTGACACGGAAGAGGTGGGCTTTGAATCGATCTATTGCCGGAGATTCATAGGCGGTGGAGAGTGTTTGTGCGTTAGTGATAGTGGGAGTGTATTTTGGCACTGTGTTTGGAGTATGAATTCCTCTATGCGTTGCATATTTATATGTGTAATGTCATATATTTTTCCGCGGCACTAAACACATACATGTAGCACCATCCAGTCACCTTTAATCTCATTTTTTGTTCTTTTTCTCACATTATTATAATGATGCCACATGTTTGCGTTTAGTGATAGTGTCAAGAAAAAATGTATGAATAACATTATTCTATTTATATTGGTGCGAGTAGAAAACAATCTCTAATCTTTGGCCTTACTTTTTGTTTGGATTCACCTTTGGTGTGAACATTTGTGGGGGTGTGTTCACTTAAATATAAACTAGATATAACCTGTGCCTAAAATCACCGTAAAATTGAAGTGATTGTTTGAAAATGAAAAATTGCAAAAAGAAGCGCCATTGTAAAGTCACCGAAAGAAAAAAAAAAGGAAAGTAATAGTTCAATAGCGACTACCGCAGAACCCTGACGTACTTAGAATTTAAGGGTAATAAGAAGGGATAGAAAAGATTGCAAAAAAAAAAGTAAAAAGTACTAATTTACTAATAAGATTTCAAAAGTATAATTGAAAATGTCAAACTCGTTCTATATTAATATATAGACTTGTGAAAGAATAGATGTGTGAGCTAGACTTATTAAAATCTAAAATAAAATTTAATTCATATTGAACTTTTTTTTTGATATGCAATTTTTTTTGGATTTTCATAAATCAGGAAAAGTTTTGTATGTATTTACATTTTTATCCTTCTCCCTTCTTGTTTTTTCATTCTTGTCGTTGAAAACTGTCCACCGGGTTTCAATTCCATCTTGCCACCGCTACCGCGCCATTAAGTGGTGTTTGATGCTGTTTTGATGCCATAACCAGGTTATGTCTTTTACCTTCTGTACGATGCCCTCAATTGCTGGAATTTCATTCTCAAAGAGGCGCTTATACCGTCACATTTATATTAAACTTGATTCTTCTTTACTTATTTAATCAATATGGTACGATTTCCAACTGTCCGAAACAAAAGATGTCACTAATATTGGTGATAAATCAAAAAGTAGATGTGTACAATCCAATTACAAGAAATCGGGAGTTTTCGGAAAAATGACGGGTAGGGAGCGGCACCGTAGGAATAAGGGGAAACGGAGGAGAGAGAGCGGCCGACGGTACACTGTGGAGGAGAAAAACAAGCAAGCGGTGGTTTATCATGATCAATCTGCACCCAGGACGATCATGACCACGGTACGTGGACGGAAGTGACTCGCAAGACGCGGAACACGAATGGAACGACGAAAGTAGGGTTGTATTCTGGTCTTGCCACATTGTTCTTTGCTAATTATCCGTCTGGTTGGGATTCAATGAGACTGGGAAAAATCTTTTCTGAATATGGCCTGGTGCGAGATGTCTATGTATCACAACGAGAAGGACGGAATGGGAAACGATTTGGCTTTGTGAGATTTGGGAAATTTGGGAGGATACGCAACCCGGAGATCTTGGCTGCTCGTATAAATGGGCGGCACCTGAGAAATTGTATACTGGAGGTTAATGTTTCTAGGTACGATCGGGATCGATCACGGGAGTTGGACAATGGTAACATAGCTGAGCGATACGCAGCCCTGCGGAATCCGGTGAAGAAAATTATGACGTAATGGTGACCAAAACCAGTCTAGAACTCTCAGACTGGCCTTAAACTGACTGCACATTCTGACGGAGGAGGGCCTAAAGCGCAAATAGTGGAAACACAGGCGCCACAGGCGATGATTAAGCATAAGGACCCTCTGTCGCGCGAGATGGAGCAGAAGGATCAATTTATTACAACCACAGACGAAGCACGATGGCTAGAACATACTTTGGTTGCAGAAATGAGGGATGAAGGAGATGTAGCATTGGCATTGATTCGGTCCAAATTGAATCATGCAGGGTATCATGGAGTTAGAGTGACCCTGTTAACGAATAAAACTATTTTGCTGCAGGACCTGAAAAATGATGAACATGAAAAACTATTATTGGTGGGAGATTGCCAGCAAAATGATTTCTTCGACTGGGTGAAGGTATGTAGGCCAGGAAGTGATATCACAGAGAGATCCGTATGGCTTAAAATTTCTGGCCTCCCTCTCCATTGCTAGAATCCTTGATGCTGTAGTTGGCTTGGATCGAGATATGGTCGTATGCTGGAAGTCGATGATGATTCTATTCATCACCGGAAATTAAATTTTTGCCGGATCAAAATTGCCACAAAGTTGCGATGAAGTCTGAATGGTTTTCTGGAGGTTTTAATCGATGGTGAACTATATGAGATTGAGTTGGTGGAAGACAATACAACATGTATGAGGTCACCGGAGAAAACAATTGATAAATCTCTAGTGACGCCAGAAAATCTTGCACAAAATTCAATTGATGAAATCCCGAGATTATCGCCTCAATTACAGCTCAGTTCAAATTGGAATTTGAATTTGAATACAGATCTTATCTCAACACCTCAAATCCCTATAAATTAGGAGTCAACAGACGGTTTTTGCACTTTACATGAGTCGGTTACAGATATGGAAGAAGACTTACATACTTTATTTACTACCCCATTGATGGAAGTTCCTGTTATGGCGGATGAAAATCTCACTACTCCTGCGTGAACTCACAAACCGTACCTGCAAGATGTAGATGAAGATATGATTAAATTTGGGGCTGCAGTATTGGGCTGCGAACTGAAACATAAACCAACGTTTGCAGTAGGCCCACTATCACGAATTTTATGGCATATTGGAGCTCGAGAGAACTGTCGTCGATAAATGAATAGCGTCAAGTATCAAAGGAGACAAATGAAAAGAGCACAGAATCGAGCAAGCCAATCAATACCTCTTGCATCAATTCTGCCATGTCTTATCCCCATAGAGATGGCGTCTCTGATTGACCTTGATCAAGCTCCAGCTGCAGCACCAGAGAATGATCCTTCTATCTGTGAGAAGGAATTATTGACAGAAGCAGAGCGAACCCTTCTGCTTGGGGATTTCAATGCAGTCGGAACTAGCTAAGAACGAAGGGGAATCTCTCCTTCACAAACAAGAGAAATTAGGGACTTCAACCAATTCATTGTAGATTCAGAGTTGCTAGATCTACCACTGCAGCTAAGAAAGTTTACATGGTATCAACCCGCTGGTAACTGTTGTAGCAGACTTGATAGGTTTCTCATTTTAGAAAATTGGTTTCAATGATGGCCAAACTTGAAGCATATGCCACTAGACAGGAGGTATTCGGATCATTGCCCTATAGTTATCACCAATGAAATACTTGGTTGGGGACCTAAGCCATTCAAATCTCTAAACTTCTGGTTTGACCACTCTCTATTTGAAAACTTCGTTGCATATATATGGAAGGAACTGACTGCAGTTGGAAGCTCAGGTTTTATCTTAGCAGACAAGCTAAAGCAACTGAAATATAAGTTGAAAGAGTGGAACAAATTTACCTTTGGTGCCTTAAATGAAAAGATGAAGGAGGCTGAGGAGAAAATGCAACTGTTGGATCTTAAAATGGAAAGCAACATGCTTACAGAAGCTGAAAAGGTGGAGAGGAAGGAGGCAAGAATTGATGGGTTTCAACCAAGCTCAAGCCTCGCTTGAACTTGTCAACCGAAGATAAACTCATCGTCACATCATGAGGACCAACACGCTTCACAGTAACAGAAATACTCATACTTCAATCAACAGCGGAACAGAAACTCACTTTCTTGTGTTTGATCAAAACAAGATCCACGGTCACCACCTTAGATGAACATTTCTTACCAGGAGAAAATTTCTTCACTACACTTCTCTTCCCACATTCACTTTTGTAGTCAGAGTGATACATCGATCTTGAAACCACAGCTGATCTCTTCATGATAGATCCCTTCAATACATAAGTCTTGCTAACTCTATCAGCTTTCATCACTACCAAAACATCCTTCAGAACCTTCAAGGCACCATCTCCGCCAACAAGCTTGTGGCCACAAGTATCCAAAACAGGCAGAGAAATAAGATTCATACCAATATCGGGGACATACCTCACATAAGTCAATGTCCTGATCAAGCCAGCACGCATCTTGATCTTGATAGTACCAATTCCAATAACTTTGCAAGATCGTTTACCACCAAACTTCACAAATTCTCTTTTGACCGGTTCAAACGAGAAAAACCACTCCCTATGAAGACATATGTGAAATGGGCATGCAGTGTCTAGAATCCATCATTGGTTACACTTTGTACTATCACGATTCATAGCATAAAGATCTCCGTCATCCACAACTTGGTTGACCTCATTGACATTCTTCTCATTACCGTCTTCATTCTTGTTCTTCGGGGAACGACACTGGGCTCTAAAATGTCTAGTTTTTCAACAGTTCCAACAACTTTGACTATCTTTTCTTGACTTGGATTTCGAACTATTGTCACCAGACCCATTCTCAGAAGATCTTCCTCTAACAGTTAACACTTCATTGTCATGGCCATTGGAAAGCTCCTTATCAAACAATTCTTTCGAACACAAAGCTCCTTTAACATCTTCCAATGTTAAGGATTTATTACCATAAATTAGAGTCTCTCGAACTTGATTGAATGAAGAAGGCAACGACCTAAGCAACATCAATGCTTGGTCCTCATCATCATACTTCACATCCATATTAGCCAAATCCATAATAATAGAGAAGAACAAGCCAATATGTGAACGTATTGGCATACCTTCTTTCATAGTAAAGAAGAACAGATGATGCTTGTCAACCAACTTTGAACTCAACGTCTTTGTAATATACAAAAACTCCAGCTTATTCCATAAGTGCTTGGTAGTCTTCTGATCAAGAACTTCACGCAATACCTCATCAGATAAGCACAACTGAATAGTAGATAATGCTTTTTCATCCATATCAATCCACTTTTCATCATCCAAGTTTTTAGGCTTCATCTCCTTACCCAAGATAGCCTTCTGCAAACCACTTTGAGTCAAAACTACTTGTATCTTGACTTGCCACATATTGAAACTCATGTTGGGCTCATATTTTGCAATCTCAATTTTCGTCGTCATTGCAGAAATAAACCCAAACGACTCTCTCCAAGAAAGTCAAGCAAAAGCAAAAAACTCAAAAAATGCCTCACAATTTTTCGTCGAAATACAATTAAACCTAAAAATACTTTTCGCTCGCCGAAATCACTGCCCTTCACAAAAAAAATGCCAAGTCAACAAACACAAGCATTTTGTCCTTCTCAGGACTCACTGGAACAACTATTTTTTTTTAAAAATCGCGACAAATTCGATCAGAAATTTTACTGTCCAAATCGGACCCTTTCAACCAACAATTGAACAACGACACTTACTGAAATTTGTTCTCCACTAAATGAGCTTCGCGTTGGTATCTCCAATTGTAGAATCTGACTTAAGAATCAACGGGAATCGGCGAACAGGTTTCAACAATTTGCCTTCTTTTTCTTCTCCTAAAACTTCGACTGCGATTTACAATAGCCTCCGGACACAATCTAGCATCAACACTTTAGAACATTTTGTCCACCTTTGAATGGACTTCAAGCCGGTATCCTCGGATTTTAAATCGATGACGGTCAACGCAGCGGCCAACGGGAATTCTAGGATTTTGCTAATTTTTTTTCTTTAAATCTATGAACAATTTCAATCACGAACTTGACTCTGATACCACTTATTGGGATGAATAATCTAAGATCGTATGAAGCAATAAGAAAATAACACACAAGATTTAACATGGTACGACCTTGATGCTTACGTTCTCGGAAAAAATGTGAATCAATCCAATATAAGCATAGTGATACAAGGAAACACAGAGAAAACCTTACGTAGGGCCACAACTCAAGCCTCATTTCTTCCCTCCTACCTCTAACCCTAATAGTTAGAAGACCATATATTTAGTAAGGATGAAAATTCCGTTTGTACCGCACCGCACCGCGACAGTGCAACCCCCCCCCCCCACCGTGCGGTGGCCGATTCCGCAGTGTGGTGCACCGCGCAATCGGCAAACCTTCAGCTATGGAGTGCGGGGACGTCGCGGGCGGCGGTGGAGTGTGGGGAAGCTGTTCGCCAGGGATGCAAGACAAACCGGGACAAGCTCTATTCAAGCTCTATTCAAGCTCTATTCAAGCTCGCCGCTGTCGTGGACAAACTGGGACAAGCTCGCCGCTCCCGTGGCCAACTCCCTCTTTCAAACTGGGGCAAGCTCGCCGGAGAAGAAGATGAATAGTAATGGGGAAGTGACGTGTCACTTTCCCATTGGCAGAAAAAAAATTGTAGCCCCCCAAAAGGGGTGGCGGTGCACCGCCTACACCGCGGTGCGGAAAAATTCGCACAGCACCACCGGTCCGGCGGTGCAAACCAAACCGCACCGACATTGCGGTCGGAATTTTTCAGCTCTAATATTTAGGTTATGTTTGCAAGTTCTACTGAAAAGCTGTTTTTGTCTTTTGATGAGTACTTTTTAAAAAAATTGCTTTTATTAAGAAGTTATAAAGTGTTTGCCATTGGGCTTTACTGTGAAAAATGTTAAAAAAAATAGTGTGACAAACTGAATATAATACGAGAAAATTTTTGGGTATTTTAGTATTAGCGATTTGTATATAGACAAAAATATCTTAAAAGTAAATTTTTAAATAATTATAAAATTGGCACCGCCTTAAGCCTCCCAGAAGGTACTCCAAGGGAGTTTTTGACTTTTGGGCTTTGGGGAGATTTTCCACCGTCAGTCTACCACTAAAAGCCAAAATCACAAATAGTGTAAAAAGGGTTTCTGCGATTGAAAAGGCAAAAATTATTTTTCAGCAGAACTTGCAAACAACCAAAATATATGTTGCTAAATCCTAAAGCCAAAAGTCAAAACCATTTTTATAATGCAACCAATGAATTAAGTGGAACATATTATCCAACTTCAAATCATGTTTTATTATATATTGGTTTAATTGCAAAAAATTATATTATAAATTTAATGATGAAGTTCTTGGTTCTATTGTTTTCTTATGATTGTTAAATTCAAATATTGGTTAGATATTCATTTTTTGTATTGTTATGCTATGGTTTTGGATCCTACAAGAAAGTTAATTGATTTGTCAAAGGGCCTTGCACACATTGGGGGACTGTAGGGAAGAATTATATGAATCAATATCAAGAAGTTCAATTTTGCACCTAGTGTTCCATAATTATGATTAAGTGTTAGATTAAAAGATGGGCCTAAGTCTTGAAGATGATGATGATTAGACCCAATCACCGGAAGACGACATGTTTGATATAAATGGCAAAGGATCGGGTCTAGAGAGTCAAGTGTGACATTCGAGACAGAACCATCACAATTGTTACAACCCACGATGTTTGGAAACAAACTACAACAATACCTTCAAGCTCATTCATTTCGGTCCAAGAAGTTGCCTTTTGACATCTTGAAGGGATGAAATTTTTGTTCGATGGAGTTCTTAGGGTAGGTTTAGTAGCAGGGATGAGTAAGATATAGTGGCATGAGAAAAGATATCCGATGTTTAGTACGCAGCATTATATAGGATTATATATCCGATGATGAAGTTCTTGGTTCTATTGTTTTCTTATGATTAACTAAAAAAATCCAATTATCCCAAATCTCATAGATTTAGAAAGGAAATTTAATCCATCAAAATCAACTTTTTTTTTCGGGTAAACCGGGAAAATTTTGCCAAGCTATCCTGTTTACTAACACAGGATATAGTGAGTTAATTTTTCAAAATTCCACTATATCCTGAATACTAAACTGGGCCCGAGTACTTTCGATTTTAGCTCGAGATTTGGTAACCACTCCAGCATCTTTCAAATCATCTGAGTCGGTGTTCAGCACTGCCAAACTAATTGTGGCTGATTGGAGAACATACTTTAAACTCGAAATGGGCGAAGTCTTGTGTTGCATTCGAGATTGGGAGTGGGACA
Organism: Pinguicula primuliflora; assembly: GCA_025802335.1. Taxonomy (NCBI): domain Eukaryota; kingdom Viridiplantae; phylum Streptophyta; class Magnoliopsida; order Lamiales; family Lentibulariaceae; genus Pinguicula; species Pinguicula primuliflora. Next base: position 23,118 of record JAOYMZ010009495.1, read on the forward strand.
ATAGGAGAATCGAAAATCTTGGCGATGCACAAAGTTGATTTGTATTTTAATTTCACCAAAAACTTAAGTATTTTGAAATAATTTTCCTAATTTTTAAAATATTTTTTAGAATTTTAATATAATTTATTTAGTAAATATATATATATTTTTTTTAACACTTATACTCGACCATAGTCGGATATATGGGTCCCAACTTTCAGAAATGATATAGGTAGGTACCTCCAAATCCAGCACCCCCAGCGCACCCCTCTCCTCATTTCGCCAAAATATGGGTGATTTCTCACAAATTTAGACATTGGGTTTATAGTATTTAGACATTGGGTTTATAGGGTTTATAAGGTTTATAACATTTAAATTTGTAAAAATAATAATTGGAACAAATATTAATTTAGCCCTTTGGTTTATAAGGTTTATAACATTTAAATTTATGAAAAATCATTTATATTTTGACCAAACGAAAAAGGACTGAGCTGGGGAAATGGCCAGGGGTGCGCTATAGCCGGACTCAACTTTATCATTCCAACCGGACCACAAAATCGGTTTCGGTTGGATCCCAAACCGGACCGGAATAATAGGAACAAGAGTCGGTTTGGTTTGGGCAAGACCTTCACCTTTACTAATTTCATTGGCTAATTTTAATTGCGCCATCTATTTTATTGTAAATTAACCGTCGTCAAGAATTCATTTCAGCATAATGAAAGCACCATGTTTCAATACGTTTTGTGTCACCTCCACTCCGGCCTCACCGTTATCCCACATTTCATGCAAGACCTCTACATCCTCCTTATTTAACCAACAACAATCCGACCTTTCAGTTTACACAGGGGAAAAAAAAACAGAGATCAAAATCCCAACAATGGACAGGCCAGGGGAGGAACATGGAGATGAGCAAACCCTTCAATTGCCCCTCCTGGCGACGCAGCTCTCGCCGGCGTCGTCGGAGCCTGGGAAAACTCCTGCACAAAAAGTCGTACGCAAGGCATTCAAGGGAACCGCTCTTCTTTCTAATCTCCTCCCCACGGGCTCCGTCCTCACATTCCAGGTCCTTTCCCCTGTCATGACACACGACGGGAAATGCAAATCGTTCTTCAGCAAGACAACCACATCAGTCCTCCTCTCATTCTGCGCATTCTCGTGCTTCGTCCTCAGTTTCACGGACAGTTTCAGGGACCCGAAGGGAAAGGTGCGGTATGGACTTGCCACGTTCAGGGGGCTCTGGGTTATCGACAGCTCCGACGGAAGCCTCCCGGCGGAGGAGGCGCCAAAGTACAGGATACGTTTCCTGGATTTCTTCCACGGGTTTCTGTCCGTTTTGGTTTTTAGCTCGGTGGCAATGTTTGATAAGAATGTGACCGCTTGTTTCTGTCCGTCGCCGTCGGAAGAAATGCAGGAGATTCTGACGTCGTTGCCGATTGTGGTGGGGGTGGTGTCCAGCGCGCTGTTCTTGATGTTCCCGACCAGGAGGCATGGAATTGGATTCCCACTCTCACGCCGTTGAAAAGATCATTTTTTTGTCATCAATCTGGATATTTGATCGTTCTCACGGATTGATTGCTGTAGTTAGTTAAAAATTCGATCTTTTTTTTGTCCCTCTTTCCCTAATTTACTCGAATAAATCTACCTTTAATCAAGCCATAATTATTTCAATTTGCTGGAGACTTTGGTCAGCTACCTGGTCTCGCTCCCACTCCCAGTCCCAGTCAAGAATTTTTTAATAAAAATTTGAAACTTACTAGATTAGAAAAAGACCCCAACATCGCACCCACGAACGGCTAAGCCTGAAAACCTGGAATGACACACCGTTGGGGCGCAGGAGGACCGCAGAGCAAACCTGCGTTCCAACGTCTGACCGTTGCCGAAGCGGTTGATAGATAGATTTATAACCTAAGATGGTGGTCTCAAATGGACAGACGCAGAGCGCATCATATCGGATGAAACCAGGGAGCGAGAATTATTTTCAAGTAAAAATATACAAAAAAGACAAAGAAGAGAAAGTGGGAATTGGATAAAGGGTGAAATGATGGGTTTGGGACTTGGGTGGGGTTGGATTAGAAAAAAGAGGGATGTTGGTTTTCCTTCTCGATCAATTCGTTCGTTCAGTACCAAACCAACCGGGAACATCTCAACTTTAATATGGGTAATTACTGTTCTTCTAGCAGCAGTACTTTAGTGTTTGGGTTTGTTTATGGATTGAGTATAGTATCAGTAGCTGCAGTATTTATTGTATGTATTCTCTAAATCTTCACCGCGCATCCATGTCAAACTCGGGTATTTTTTTAGATGTGTACAATCAATAGATTATATAGAGAGAGAACCAAATCGTTCGCTTAACACTCCCCTTTTCATTATTTTTTTGTTTCTTTTTGGTTTGTTTCTAGTCAGAGAAAGTGGCAGATGAAGTGACCCTTTTTGGAGTAATTTTTGATTTCCGCTAGCCCTAGTTTTTTGATGATGGGCTGTGATAGTTTCACCTTTCTGTGTTTACAAAATCCCGTTGGCAGGAGAGAGTTGGCTGTCTAAGTTTGAGGAGTGTAATGGAGGTTGATGGAGGGGGCGGAGAAAATGTTGGCCAAAGTTCTGGAAATGTAGAGGTGGCAGGGAAGAGCTCACCGGAGAGGGAATTCAGGGTGAAGCGCAGGATGAAGACTCCTTCTCAGAAGGAGATTCTTGAGAAATACTATGCAGGTCAGTTTTTTATGGCCACCTCTCTCACCATAGTTGATCTTTTTTGGTTGTTGTTGTTGGGGGAATTTGACCTGTTTTACCTTTTGAGGCCCTTCATAATTGAAATTGACGAGAAGTGTCCGTAATTTTTTGTATCCAGTGGAAGCATACCCGTCAGAGGCAGTAAGAGTAGAACTTTCTGTTAAGTTAGGCCTCTCTGATCGGCAGCTGCAAATGTGGTTCAGCCATCGGAGGCTAAAAGACAGAACAGCACCCACAGATAAGCGGCAAAAGAAGAATGCATCATCCTCTGCAGTTGGAGCATGTACTGATGGGAGCGTATCTGAAACAGTAGCTAATAATGCTGATGGAACAGATAACAGCGGCTCTGGTTTAACTCTCTTTGGGAATATGGCTTTGCAGCAGCAGCCGCAGATGCTGGTACAGAAAGTAGTTCATAAAGTTGGGACTGCTGTTCCAAGGATATCAAATGATTTGCCATCGATAAGGAGATTTTATGAGCCTCCTCTCGCTATATCAGAATTGCGAGCGATTAAACATGTTGAGGCACAGTTAGGGGAGCCATTGAGGGGGGATGGACCAATTCTGGGAATGGAGTTTGATCCTTTACCACCTGGTTCATTTGGTGCTGCAATTGGTATATATATTTTATTGGAATTTATTTCTTTTCTTTGGAATAGTTTATACTTGAAATTGCTATCTACACCATGCCATCGTGATCTGGTTGCACTTCTTTCAAAACACTATCACTGCCATCCAGTTCAGTTTCTTATATGCTTGACCCACAAAGTTGAACAGCACAAGTTTAGTTACCACTGGTCCGGAGAGTGCTCACAGTTCATTGTTCTTTCTAAATTCCGAAGGAATATTGACTTCGGTTTATTGATCGATGAAATATGAGAAGGAGCTAACTGAAGTCTGTCTGCATGTTCTCCTTCTGCTGCATGCAGCATCTTCTGTTATTTTCATTTCTTTAAACATAGAAAATGCAGCAATCTGTTCTTTGCAATAGCCTGACATTTGCTCTTCCTCCGTTGAACAGTTCAATCAGAACAACCCAAACCTGCTGGGAAGCCACAGGATGCCCAGTTATATGAGAAGCTAGATTCTGAAACAGTCAAGGTTAGGGATCTTTGTTCTAACCATCTTAGTTTCAAGCCATCTCATGAATAAGAATCTACTTGAAGACATATCTGCATAGTTGGCTTATGAACGCTATCTTGTATTTTAGATGTGATTCTTTCACTTAAGTATAATTGGGTTTACAAGGTATAAACTTTTCATGCTTTTGATGCATCATGCCTCTTTTCGATGTGAAAGGCCTATTGTATCTAGTCCTGCATACGAATTCCTTTAAGTACTGCTTCCCCTGCATTTCGCGTTTTGGTTCCTCTTTTTAGCCACGGGCATTTCCTTTCGCTCATTACTTTCTCACGTAGGTAGCCTTGAAGTAGGTAGTCTGCAATTCTTCTTTCCGTCACGTCTGATCAATACCTTGTCAACTTGAAGCTTTGTAAGAATTTCATAATCAGTTGAAAATTATGGAAAAGTAGGTCAAACTGCATATTTAATTCCTGTTAAAGATAGTTATTTATTAACCTACATCAAATAATTTGACTCAGTAAGGTATTAGAGCTAGACACATGGAAAAATGATCGTTATACATACTTGAAACTAGCTATTCTTGCCTGAATCCATTTGAGGGGAGGATAGAGTCTTAGCAGGATATAAACTTAACATCCTGGTAAGCTTCCAAATGATTTGATCCTTCAACAATCACACTCTTTTAATTTCGGAAATTTGTAAAACCAAGTGAAAGGGGTAACGGTGCATTTCTCTGTTGCATTTTTTTACTTTCAGCGTTGAAATGGGTACTAGAGTGTTATTCGTTTGAGTCATTTGATTTAGATTGATAAAATGATTGTATTTTGTTGTTTCTTGCTGTTTGTGTCTTGTGGTGAGAGACCACATTCTGCGCTGCTGAGAAACTCAAATCTTGTCTATTAGGGTGCTTCTAGGGCTCTGCATGAGTTTCAGTTACTCCCGGAGAATTCATCTGCCAGAAATGCTTCCTATGAGAGAGTTTCAACACTGCATTCTCATGATTCAGCAACTGATAGTATAAGTGCTCGATTTCCAGTATCCAGTGGGAGGTCTTTTATAAAAGGCACTGAGCAAGTACCCTCTATGCCAAGTTTTAATCTCTGGGCTCAGCAAGGGAGACCGGGTGTCCACCTATCGCTAGCTCCTGGCGAATTTGATGTTGTCCCTCCAACTAGCTCTATGACAAACACTGACATTGATTCTCCTTATCCCATTCACCCAGCCACTGTGTTGGATATGCAGATCACAACGCATGAGATGCATACTGTACTTGACGATGAGCAGTTAGAGAGGAAGCGAAAGGTGCTATTTGTCATGCCAAACTTTTTATATTTTGGAATCTGCCAATGATGTTTTGTCTTTATTCTACGACCAACCATGTTAAATTTATTTGCAGAAGAAAAAATAAAAAAAAATTACAGAGGAATAAAACGCTTTTTGCTTACCTAGAATTAGAAATATGTAGAGTTTTCAGTTACTCAATAGTTTACCCTTATCTCTAGTCTGCCTATGCATGGCCAATCTTCAGTGAAGTTATCTCTGTTCTGAATGATGAGTCCATGGTTTCTGAACCTTTTCATGATGCATGACGCCCTGCGAGTTTAACAGGCTAGAATAATCAAGGAAGTTCAAGCTCATGAGAAAAAGATCAGAAAAGAGTTAGAGAAACAGGACATCTTAAAGAGAAAGGTATTCTCTTTCCATTCTGTGAATCACCGATCTGCAAATGTGAATCACCGATCTGCAAATGTGAATCACTTAAATTATATCTGTCATATATGATATTTGGCTTACAGGCTACGCCTTTACTATTCTACAGAGAGAAGAGCTGATGAAGAAAGAGATGGAAAGGCTGAACCGTGAGCAACGGAAGGAAGAGGATAGACTGTTGCGGGAAAAGCAGCGCGAAGAGGAGAGATGTCAGAAAGAGCTAAGGCGTGAAATTGAACGGAGGGAGAAATTTCTACATAAAGAGTACATGAGGGTTAGTACTCATTTGTTTATTTGTTCTTTTGTTTTGGGTGAAGCAACACATCACATACTGTGCTACTGGCTTAATCATCTTCATTGTATCAGGCGGAGAAATCAAGGATTAAGGAAGAAATCCGAAGGGAGAGAGAAGCTGCAAGGCTTAAATCTGTTAATGATAAGGCTGCTCGCAGAATTGCTAAGGGATCCACAGAATTGATCGAGGATGAGAGGTTGGAACTCTTGGAGCTTGCAGCGTTAAATAGTGATACACCCTCCATTTTAGCTCTCGACAATGGTACATTACATAGCTTCAACTTGTTCTTCAAAAAATATAGAAGCTTTACTTATGACACATATTATTCTTAACTGATTTTAGTGATGTTCTATTGCTTCTTGCTTTCCTGGTGATGTGGCCTTCTTTAGGTAGACTGCCAGAATTTCCCCCTCAGTATGTGCCTTTGAAGATGCCTTTTGAAACCATGCCTTGGACTGACACCGAGGAGAATGTTGGTGATCTTCTTATGGTGAGATTTCGTCTTCATGAAAAAAATAGATTTTTTTCTTCATGTGGTGTTTGGTACTTTTTTTGTGTGTAGATGAGGATCCCTGATGTTACTTGTATTTCACCTACTATCGCCGCCGTTCTTACTTTTGTTGATATCTATTGTCAGCAACAGCAATTAACATGAAATGGTCCGCACTCTTACTTATCCAACTAAATTATGCTTCTAGGCACCACGAATTTTATTAGTTTATGAATGGCGTTTGGCACTCGCTAAGCATGACTTAGGAGTTAGGGCAATATCTTATGATGCATGTTGTATGCAGGATTCATGTTATGTGCTGCAACATTTTTGTTTGGATTCAGAGTTCTTAGTGAGCAATCTATCCGGTGTTTGGCATAATACTATATAAACATATGAAGATGAATACCAGAATGGGGCTGCAACTTTCTATTACTCTAGCATCTTTAGCACTGCCGAGTTTATTCTTGTGACTCTTTATTAATCGTATTAGTGGAATGTTATTCTTTACCCCATCCCACCCCCAAAAATTTAATGCTACAAATTTTAATCTGTTATTTATTTCTTCCCCCTTGATAAATGTTTTTTGGCTCCTATATGTTCTCTGAACTGTGAAATCATGCAGGTCTGGAAGTTCTTAATTTCTTTTGCCGATGTTCTTGGTCTGTGGCCTTTCACTTTGGGTGAGTTGACTGAAGCATTGCATGACTTTGTAAGTTTTTTATCCTCTTGCGAATTGAATATTAACTTAATGCTTGTGGTGATGGCTTTGTTGCATAACTGGAAAAACTGTGTTCTCACGGTGACAGGATTCAAGGTTGTTAGGGGAGATCCATATAGCTCTTATAAGATCCATTATCAAAGATATTGAACATGCCGCAAGAACACCAGCCACTTCAATGGCTGCAAATCAAAACTTTGCTTGTATCCGTTCTGGCAGACACCCACAAGTTGTTGATGGGGTCTGTTTTTTGTGTTCTCCGTTTGATTTGCTCTTTAATAGCTATGGGCTGAAAATAATTATTTTCTAACATGCGACAGGCCTATTCTTGGGGTTTTGACTTGCTTAGCTGGAAACACCACCTCGGTCCATTAACCTGGCCTGAAATATTGCGGCAGTTAGCTTTGTCAGCTGGTTTTGGCCCAAAATTGAAGAAACGGAATTCTGTATCAGCAGATCTTCAGGAAGATAATGAGGCATGTAACTTGCTAACTATGAATAGAGCCAATTTTGAAACTGGTACTTTATTTATTTATTGCTAACGTATAATGGCAATCCGGATAGATCTATCAATCAATGCATGCATGCTTACAGAATATCCTTTTCTTTGTATGGGTCTGTCCGGGATTTCTATGTCTGTCCTCTTCCATACATTTACTGCTTTTACCATTTTTGGGTGTTTGTTTGCCTTCATGAGACCACTCTACATGCATTTCATTTTCCTGACTGGCTGACATTATGCATCGATATGTGAGTAGTTATTAATTCTATTGAGTATTTTTACCATGGGTTTTGATTTCTCTTTCTTTTCATTCTATGCTTCTCAATATTCGTTTCCTAGCACCTACCGTTGACAGTAAGAGTTATCTTTTTTTGATGTTCTGGAAAGAGGGTATCTGTGCTCTTGAGGTGAACCCCATTTTTCTCGCATGTATTCCATTTTCACTGAAAGAAAGATCCTGATAATTGTCATGTATGGGTTTAGTGAATTTTTCTTACAGGGGAATAAATCATTCGTACGCATAACTCAAAGTTTGGTAACTCAACTAAGCCAAATGAAAATCTTTAGTGAATTTCATTTCTTTAGTCAAAACCTGCTATTTTAGTTGTGTAACAAGTCACAGGTGCGTTAAAGATATGTGGGATACATTTTTTTTCATCCTTCTTAATCAGAATGCTCGAGATTTCGTTTTCCTTTAATAAATATAAGCTTTTGCCGTGTTTTTTTTGTTTCTGTTTGTACTAGCTGATGTTCAAGAAGAACGTTTATTTAGATTTGCAACTTGAAAGGATGATAGAATCATATTAAATTAAGGCTTTCCTAACCTATCATTTATTTGTATGGCATTCCTTTGATCTTCTATTCACATCTATACAACCTTAATTTACTTGTTACAATATAATTAAGTGCAGGCTGACGACTATGGTATAGATAATATCTCAAATATACGAAGTGGATTAGCTGCTGAGAATGCTGTTTCCCTCATGCAAGAAAGGGGTTTCTCCAAACCTCCAAGATCGAGGCATCGTTTGACTCCCGGAACGGTGAAATTTGCAGCATTTCACGTGCTTTCTGTAGAGGGAAGCATGGGCCTTTCAATTTTGGAAGTTGCGGATAAGATCCAGGTCATTTTATTTCTTATTACATGTACCAGTTAACTTCATATATGCTGCTGACTAGCCTTACCTTTTCCTTAAAGAGGTCTGGTCTTAGGGATCTTACCACAAGCAAAACACCAGAAGCATCTATTTCTGCTGCTTTGTCCAGGGATACATTGTTATTCGAGAGAACAGCTCCTTCGACGTACTGTATACGTTCCCCATACAGAAAGGATCCTGCCGAAGTAGAGGCAATCTTTTCTGCTGCAAGGGAGAAAATTCGGTTATATCAATCTGGGAATGTAGACGAAGAAGTGACAGAAGATGTTGAAAAGGATTATGCCCGAAAGGATCAAGACTCTGAAACTGATGGTGCTGATGATCCTGATGTTGATGACTTGGGTGCCGAGAGAAAACTAGAGAAAGTTTCTCAGCCTAGTGAAACAAGTAGATTCAAAGATATCTCTCTATATGGTAAGGGGTGTCATTCTATGGACGCTGTTGGAAATTCTAAGGGTTGCCCATCTCTGAGTCAATCCATAGATGAGATAAAAAGTACTGAAACAACGGACACTCTTTACGAATATGATTGTGGGATGAATAGCCAGGATACTATTCAGCCTCTGGAGGATGCTGTAACTGATGAATGCTACTACAAAGAAATGTGGGTGAGAGGGCTTACTGAAAGGGATTATGGAGACCTTAGCATTGAAGAGCGTCTTCATGTTCTTGTTGCCTTGGTTGGCATTGCAAATGAAGGAAATGCTATTCGTATGGCTTTGGAGGTATCCTTGAATTTTGAAAAAATGATTGCTGTTTCCCTTTTGTTTTTTCTGCATTTCACTCGGTTGAGACATTTCAGGAACGCCTGGAGGCAGCAAATGCATTAAAGAAACAAATTTGGGCTGAAGCGCAGCTTGATAAGCGCCGCGTGAAAGATGAGCATGTTTTGAAATATCCGTATTCATCTACTCCTGGTGAAAGAGAACAACAAAATGTCAGCAACACTATGTTCGAGTACAGCCGAAGCCCACAACTGAGGCTCGACATTAAAAAGGAGTCGCTATCTGCAAATCCTGCTTTTCAGCTAGTTGATTTGAATGATGAATTTTATTGTAGTGGCCGAACTTTCGAAAACTTATCGCTTCAGCAGTCTGTCCATGCAGCTGAAAAGTCACGATCGGATCTTAAAGCTTTAATCAGCCATCAGGTTGAGGAGATGTATGTTCATAGGTCGTTGCCACTTGGACAGGATCGCAGGCATAACAGATACTGGCAGTTTGTTGCATCTTTTTCTTGCAGTGATCCTGGATCAGGCAGAATATTCGTCGAATTATGCAATAATTCTTGGAGAGTTATTGATTCTGTAGAGGTAACATCCTTATATTCTAGTTTCAGAATTGTCTTAAAAGAATCGGCACTCATACATGACAATTATATTTCTTCAGTCTGCTTTCTTCGTTGCTACTACATGCAGGGATTCGACTCGCTGTTGTCATCTTTAGATGTGCGTGGGATCAGAGAATCTCATTTGCATTCAATGTTGCAACACATCGAGGCATCCTTCAAAGAATCTGCTAGGAGAAACTTTTTCCGCAGCAACTCATTCATGCAAGACACTTGCGAAGCTGGGAACACAGTTCGTGAAGTAAGACCCAAGTTTGACACGTCTAATTCTATCTTTATCTCTGAGAGGATCCCTGTCCGGGCAAAATCTAATTCACGTCGGCCATCTGCATCACAAACCCCCGAGCCTGAATGCAACGGAAGTGATGGCATAGATATTGCAGAGAGAATCAAGGATTTTGAAGTGTGGATGTGGAAAGAATGCGTCAATTCTAATTCATTAGCTGCATTGAAGTATGGAATACCGAGGCGCCAACGGTTGCTTGAAATTTGTGATGGTTGCTATTTCTTGCTATCTTGGCAGGATAAATGCTGCCCTTCTTGCAGCGCTTCGGATAAAACTTCTGATATTGCTGTCCCTCCCAGTTTGTCACTTCCCTCGAGGATTAAGTTGCTTAAAGCTCAAGTAGCTGTTATAGAGGTCTCTAGATTGAATGCTTTTTTTTTGGGTCTAATTATTTTACGTGATCTCGCTTCTCTTCCTTACGATTTCCGATCTTGTAGGCTTCCATTCCATCAGATTCTTTTCTCTGTGCTTGGTCTAATGAAGACAGACAGCTTTGGGGCCAGAAGTTGCTAATGGCGAAAACAGCGGAAGAGCTCCTTCAGGTCTTTCATCTCTCTAAATGCTTTTAGTTGTGTCCACCTTTTTAATTCTACCGAATATGATTACGTTGTTAATTACTGACACATCGGCCTCCACCTCTGGTTGGACCTTTTGGTTTGTTATTCAGATCATTACAATGCTTGAAAATAGCATCAAGAACGAGTTCTTTTCTGCAAATTTCGGAACCACCTCTGAGATGTTGAGTTGCTCCGGTAAGCATGATAATTTTTTCGCATCCGAAGCAGAAGTTCCCGTTCTACCATGGATACCTCTGACAGCATCTGCTGTGGCTTTGAGGCTCATGGAATTGGATGCATCAATTTACTACACACCCCAGCAGAAAATCACTCATGATAAGGGTGACGACGCAGCAATTTACTTTGTGAGAAGAATACCATTCTATTACACACCCTTTATGCTTTTTTCTCATTTTATTCGTTGATATGGTTTTCATGCGTAAACAAAAAGATCTTCTTACCCGGTCCCAGAAGTATTCCTGTCTTATTCTTCAGCTTTGGTATTGTTATCATTTGCAGAAATTTCCTTCAATATATACTTCTCTTGGGAGTTCGGTGGATGAACTGCCGCAAGATGGTTGCTCGTTTGATCCAAGAAACAGAGAAACTATTACTAAACGAGGCCGAGGACGCCCCAGAGGTCCCAGCCGTAGACGAGGAGGGAAATCTCAGAGGGCTGTTAAATTTCAGAAAGGGCGCAAACAGGCACGGGGCAGCAGCAAGAAAGGCCTTCGATCCGTTAGAAGCAGGCCAAAGGCTGCGGTACTTGATCAAACATGGAAACCGGATGAGACTAACCTCGATGACACCGGAACTCCACAGCAGGTGGATTGGAATTCGCGAGAAACACGATGTCAAGCCGAGGTTGCAGAAAATGCTAGCAGTTTGGAAAGATCTGATTTCAACAATGACAACAATCAAGTGTCTAGCGATGAGTATCATGAACGTTTGGTGGATGGTTTTCCTGGATCACCATCTGCTCGATGTACTGAAAGCATCAAATATCGAATGGATGGGGAAGACGAAGACGACGCACTGCGCATTCAACATTTGACTGCTGTAACTAATGATGAGGAATGCAGTAATGAAGAAGATGATGATGATGACGACGGTGATGATGGGCGGTATGACTTGGATGATTGCTCTGTTGATAGATATATCAATATTGACTACAACGAAGAGGGTAACAGATCCACGGGTCGAGAGCCGGATCCTAAACTGGACAATGGTCCCAATGGCAATGGAGGATCCGCTTCATCTTCCTCAAGGTACAGTTACTGACAGACATATATATTGGCAGATCGAGAAGAAAGAACATAACCGAAACAAGAAAACTGACTTTTGTATTTGTCATGGCGATGGATGAATTCCACTCCCAGCTAACTTGAATTGATCAGATATAGGTAGAGACTAGACTAGAGAGAAGTGTACGATGTTTGTCTTTTGTCAATGTTCCTTCATAATAGGTGATGAAGGTACATGTACGTGGTGTGGTTGAGGACAGCATTTTCAAGTAATATCCACACCCTCCCTGTCCCTGCCCACATTAAGGCCCGTGTATCTTATTTCATCTTGGACCCACCCTGGCAAACTAGGCCCAATTTTGTTCTAGCCCAATAAAGTCAGGACCACCAACGCATGTGATCTCTGGGCCCAACTGTCCAACATCTCTCAGTCATCTCCATGTGTTAGGTGTGTGTGTAATTGATTTTCTCAAAAAACAAGTCCAAAATCCAAATGGATCATGTGACACTTGACAGTGAAGTTGGAAAAAAAGGACAGCTGACTTTGAAGAATCGAATGGGGATGAATGGTGGTTCATGGAGGAGAAAATAACACAATCAACCACAAAAATTAAGATATTAATATACCAAGGGGAAAAAATCAAAATATCTATTTATATTTATTGTATTACTAGTATATGACCCGTGGCTGAAGCCACTACCACAAATTAGCAATAGCAATATTTAAACCTACCAAAAAAAATATGATTGTATTTTAAATCTAGAATGAAATACAAATCATATTTACACAGATCACGATTACGGATGAACTAAAAAAGACAACTTACTTTCCCTATTATACTTGGGTTGTTTCTTCAATCTTTGGCCAGTTCATAAGCTGAGTTCTGCAACAAAATAAATGCATTGAGCGCAAAGCATTTCAGACAGAGGCAATAAACTCATTTTGTAAACTCTGATACAATCCACATCCCATTCTCTTAAAGCATCACCATAAAGTGGGTACTACTCTGGACCATGTGGCAGCACACAGAGGCAATAAAAATATAGCCTTGAATAAATGATGGCAAGTATTGGTTGGTGAGTATTAAAATGTCATAAGACTTAGCAATCTGTATCATCAGATAATGATGTACGCAAGAGGACTATGGATGAAGATCAACTCACCTTCGCAAACAATCATAGGGATACAGAGATAGATCCAATTTTTTTTTTTGAGATAGATCCAATGTGTTGTACCTTCAGAGACAAAACATAAAACATATCAGTATATAAAAGAAGTATGGCCTTCAGAGCTTCATACCTGTGGTAGAACATGAACAGGTTAATCATCTAAAGAGGATAGAACTTCTCACCCTTGGCAAGAATGTCGGATTAACTGGTGCAATTGCAGTTTTTGAAGGCAGTACTCTCACGGGATAATAGCCAAACATAGTTCCAGCTAAATTCAAAGCATTTTTTGCCCCTTCTGCAAGTTGCATCACATGCAGGAAAATGTGAACAAAGTCATATTTTATAAAAATCCAATGAAGAAAATGTAAGGAAATCTACATACCCTCATCAGTGAACTCAACAAAAGCGAAACGAAGAACAGAGTTAGAGTCACCGCAGACTCGGCAATCCACAACCTTCAGAAGCGCGGATAAACTGTGTGCCAAAGAAGAAGGGAGACAGCAGGATAGAAATTTGATCGATCCGTCGACAACATATCCAGTCTATATAAAAATGTATGCATATTGGCAATTTTAAAAATCAATTACAATTGATGCACACATATATAGCAATAATCCTGGCAATCGTTCAATTACAATTAAAAATCCGAAGAAACTGGAGCAACAGAGATACTGCCACCTGATATTCTTGATCACTCTTAGAGAAGCAAGAGATGAGGATCTTTCCACCTTTAGATTCTCGACTTCTTGGACTCAGAATGACAGCATTGTCTCAAGTGATTGGAACCAAGAGGACGTGGGGTCCAAAATTTAAATCAAAAGCAACAGGTTACGCAAAAAATGAGCCGAAATAATTGCAATTCAAAGAGATGCAACAGGTATCCGAAATGAAAAAACAACCTACCTGAAATAAGAAATTACATTCTTTTTTACTCAATTAACTTCTTCAAACTAACAGCACCTGCTAGCTATTCATAATTCAAGACAAACATTACGTTTAATACACACAATAATATTTGAGGAATTACCTGCTAGCTATTCATAATTCACTTGATTCTTGTCTGATGAGATCAATTACAATTCACTCGTCCTCTCCACCATTATTGCTGGAGCCACTTTGTCCATTTCCCCACCATGTTGCAAAAGGAAAAGAAAAGAGTCCGGATTGTTTTTGAAGGTATGCTGTCTTCTACTGATTCAAGGTTCCTAAATAAACACAATTTCAGCAGAAACCAAATCACACA
>JAOYMZ010009496.1:0-21540 GCA_025802335.1 Pinguicula primuliflora
ATCATGTTGATCCATGACTTGCCGGCATCCAGTTTAGCTTCCTCTTGTCTTCTCACACCTTCCAGCAGCATGCTCAACGCGTCCTTCATTTTCTTGACCCGCGAATGAGTCATTGGGCCTCCCATCCCTTGCAACGGGTCATCATTTCTGGCTCGCCCACTCTCATCAATAGGAGCATTATCAGAAGTGTCGAATTCTGTCATTGGAGAAGGATACACCATTGGAGCCAATGTTTCTATTGATGGGTGCTACATTTGGGATAAGGTCACCATTAGTGATGGTTGTAAGCTCAAGCGTTCTTCTAAATAGAAATTTGGTTAGGAAAATGAAAACAACATTCTTCTAGTTGTGCGTAAGTAGAAGGATCCAAGTTATTTATCGTTGTTGTTTTGTTTTTTTTATTTTTTTCCCTTTAAAATTGATGTTTGGTCTCTTATGTCTTTTTTGTGTGTAAGAAGTTAGGATTATTTTTGGAAAGTTTGATGATATCTTACAGAATCCCCATTGTTTTTGCCAAATATGTCGAGATATTAGATAAATTACCAAACTCATCTGCATTGGTAAGATGTGAATGGCGTTTAAACTGTTAATGCACGTTTCCATGTGTATTATCTTCCTCGTCTTAACTTCTCTTTTCAGCGTGAAGTGTCTCACGTATTTATTGGAGTTACTTGTTTTTTGTACAGTTCCTAGCTCTAATAACTCATCAGAAGAAGGCCGTGCATAGCATTCCATTTCTTTATATTGTATAGTTCCTAACTCTAATAAGTAATAACTCATCAGTTTTCCTGCATAAATATTTATTATGGGAACTGAGTCTTGATGTGCTCCTTTGTTCTGCAGCTGTTTCTGATTCAAAATGTCTTGCTGTTGCTGAGGTCAAATTCTTCTCCACCTTATTAACCCTTTGAAAGACATAGAAGGTCATTTTTTTCCAACACCATTCATGCTTTTTAACCAAGTTTTTTCTTAGGTTGGCGATGGTGGAGCCGGTTTCATTTGGTCAGTTGGTGAGGGAGGTCACGAGGAAGAATGGAAGCACACCATGGCGCCAATTTCGGCAGATAGATTAGCAGAACTTATAAAACTTACAACCGATGAACTAGAAATATCATATGAAAATGATCATATCGTTCCAACCTTCGGGGAGCTTGAGCATGGTTCCATTGATGATTCTGATGAATATATCAAAGATGATTATGCCTATTTTGAGAAAGAAGTTTGTGCTAATCCTGATGCATAATATACTTGTATGCTTTTCTGAATCCTAATACAGCTTTTTATTTTTTTGGCTTCAAGGCTGAAGCAACTTTTTTGAGGACTGTCCAAAAGATGATTATCCAAAAGTTGTGCACATAGGAACGTTGAGGATGTCTTTCTTCTTCTTTTTTACCAGAATTTGCAAAACACCTTTTGAAGGTGTTGTTAATACTTCCTTATTTGGAGAAGTATGGTCCCCTTCTTTCCTTTGGCTCCAAATTTGATATCTATGGTTGATATTACACGGTCCAGATGTTGCATTTGCCTCCCAAATATGCATTTGTGCACGGAAAAGAATTTTTCCATACTTCGAAGCATTTTCATCTTTGTTTTTTATATCAGCAACTAAACTTCAATCTGCAAATCTGGTTTTCTGCTGGAATGTTGCATGGATTGGCGTTGTTCCCTTGTTCCTAAGCATGGATACTCAGCCTTGATCACAGTCTGGAACTCCTCCAAATCTTCAGAATTCGGCACATTCAGAATATACTCCAGATTGAAGCAGATTATATTCCAATTTGCATCAGAATATACTCTAATTCAGAGTTGTGATTTAATTCTGCAGAAAATCATCAAAGACACAATTAAGCTTGTATTTGTATAAAAGTGAAGTGTTTAAGGCTTAAAATGATATGAAATATTAAGCTAAAAATGCCTAAAAACACTATATGATTTTGACTTATCAAAGATGAGTTTGTTTTGTGGAGTTTGCCGAATGCATCTTACGAGTACTGTGGATGAGGAGAGGAGGCCATTGATCTATTCAATGGGACGTCTTCAATATCAATGAATAAACACACAGAGAGATCAAAAACATGCTTTCACTCTTATATTAAGCCTTACACGCACAAAAGAGGAACAAAAGCAACATATAATGAAGTTACTAATAATTATTTCAATGCTGATCCCATGTCCAATGATAGCATACGAAAATGACATATATGCAGCCACCATGGATAGCCAAGCCATTTTATGAAATCTGAACGATCGTAAAAAAGTAAGAATGGATGGAGGACAAGAAGCAAACATAATTCTATTTCAAAAGCGTGGAAAATGAGAGCAAAATCGCAAAATGCTAAGAGATTGATAAGTATAAGATTCAGCTAAAATCATCATGTAGAATATTTGATGCAAAACAAGACGATAGAAGCAACAAAATAATAGAAGGCAACACCGCCAAGAGTAGCACTACCGCAGATCCGCTTAGATTCAGGAGACAACTATTGGTCTGTTGCTTTGGAGCATTGAGAACAAATCGATTAAACGTGTAGAATTAAGCATTAAAGTCAAAATATAACAAAAAGAACAGATTTACCCACACTTTTTGTGTATCCTTCCACCACAGAGCAATAGAAGACAATTACATTCACCAAGATTTTCTCACATTCACAAAGACATAAATTAAGACGAAAAGAATCTAAGATAACAGTTCAGTTAAATATACATCTCAGTCAGAAATAAGACCTCACGCTAACCTGAGCCAATGCTCTCACAGCAACACATCTCCCTTCTTGACCATGTTCATTTGTCAAAGCATCCAACTGATCTAAATGGAAACTTGTGATACAACTCCATCTTTTTAAGCTCTCATCTAAAACAATATTGGAACTGTATGAACACCAAATGTCCACAATCAACGAAGTTGTGGTTAACAAACCGAAAAAGATGGAAATACATAAACAAATAACTTAACCCCAAATTTGTAAATGCAAATCTTTCTATAATGTCACTTAACATTGCACCATGATCAAGTAAAGATTCAAATAGGTACTACATGAAGTCCTATTTTCGCATATCCCACATAATCTTGAATATGATATTGGTTCTTAATAACATTATTCTATAATTAAGAGCCTAAAACGGGCTAGCAAAGAGAGAAAATAATTCTGCTGCCATGATTGTAACTGAACCATGTAATTTCCCATTTTTCATATTTGGTTCCGAGATGTTAAGGATTCCCACGGGATTTGAATTTTTATTCAAAGATCTTTGACTCAGCTAAGATTGCGGCGTCAATCGTGGGACAGCTATAGAATTCAAATTTTTTCCATTCTCAATCGTGTTTTCCGGCGTCACCGAAGATCCCATGTTTGCCACCATGTTCGGCGAACTCTATGTCCTCCGACTTTCTTCCACCACGCCAATCTCATACGTTGTATCATCAATTAGAATCTCCAAAAATCCAGTCAAGTTCCTGCAAAGTTTTGTTGCAACCTTAATTCGACAGAATTGCAGCACTTGACGTTGGATGAAATCATCGTCGATTTCCAATACTCTGCCATATCTTGACCTAATCCAGGTCCAGCATCTTATACTCCAACCATGAAGAGGCAGGCTAGAAATTTACAACCAAAACTTTCTCTCCATTATGTTACAGCCAGGCTCCCATGGCTTCACCCATGAGAATAGTGATAGCTTCTAATTTTCAGGACTAGCTTATCAGATAGTAAGGACAGGGATATCTCGGGATATCCAGATAGTTTCAATTTTTCCAGCACTTTGTCGCACCCAGCATCCTTCAATTCTGCCATCAACACAGACCTCAACCAAGCTGAGTCCTCTGGGGTTGTGGAAAAAGTGTCCTGATTCGCAACAATTTTCTGTGGTTCCGGTTGAGTCACCACTTCAGCATTAGAGACCCCTTGATGTGCTATATTAGATAGCCGAGGCGGCTCCGACAATAGTTTCATTCCCTGCTTCGGTTGTCCCCACAGTCGCGGGTGTATATAATGATTAGCAATGTTTCCAGATTCCACTTCCTGCGCTCTCCCACGGCCATAGCGTGCAACATTCACCTCCAGGATATAATTTCTCAATCTTCGACCGTTGATGCAAACTGCCAGGTCCTCCGCATCACGAACCAAACCAAATTGCACAAAACCGAATTTTTTCCCATTTCTGCCCATCCTCGAAGATAGATATACATCACGAATCAAACCGTACTCGGAGAAAATTGTACCCAGTCAGGATGAATCCCAACTTGATGTAAAATTAGTGGAGAACAGAGTAGTGAGACTACTCCTTGATCGCTTCGTTTGCCCCTGAGGTCGTTTCGTCCTAATTACTTCAATCTATGATTCATTATAGTGGTCTCCCTGAGTGGTTGTGGCTTCTCATGGTACACCACTACTTTCTTCCCTTTCTCTTCAATAGTGTATCTTCTTTCTTGTTGCTCCTCCATCGTTGCCCGATCTCGCCGTCGCCACGCTCTCCTCCCTTGTCCCTCCATCCATCTATCTTCCTTTTTTGATAGAACTTTGGCGCATTTCAGCCACTAGCTAGGATTTCCCAGAAGTGGTAACTATATAAGCAAGGGAATCTCTCTAGTCATCCTCGTCTAATTCAGCTTCCAAACGAATGTGCACCCCTATTTGTGCAGAAATTTTCCCATGCCGAAAGTAACCTCCCAAAAAGTAGTCTTATATACCAAAATGTAATTCTCGTTGTCGGATTTGTTTCCGATAGCTAGAATTTGATCTATCATTTAGAAGAGCCATGTGCGGGTTGAGAAACAAGCGGGTTATACAATCGTGGGTCAACCCAACTTTGATAAACAAGCAAAAATGGAAAACTTCACAAGGAAACCAGCAGCAAATCTGGCGTGATTTCGCAGCAATTTGAATCCTTAGGAAAACCCAACAGCCGCGAGCAGGGACCCATTCTGGGTGATTTCGCTGTGTTCCAAGGATTCCTCAAGGTGCTCGCTGGCCTCGACACACAATTTCACCGTCAAAGGACCATCGTGCTCGTCCCTCCGACAACCCAGATGCGATCAACGGCAGCAAAGTTGTTTATGTTGGTGGCGTCTATTTTCTCACTGGTGCGGATAAAGATTCACCGAATTTCCATATTAGGATAGGAGATCAACGAACTGAAAACCCCCGAGTTACAGAGAAGCAAAATTGCAGAGATGCTAAGGGGAAAATTAGACGGTGGCTCAAAGCTTTCCGAATCCGTCAATTCTTCGACGGTGGCTCAGAGATTGTTTGAATCCATCAATTCTTCGATGGACCCATCAATTCTTCGACGGTGGCTCAGAGATTGTTTCATTTGTCGGATCTGTTTTCTCTCCATTGTATAACCCGCTTGTTTCTCAACCCACGCATGGCTCTCCTAAATGAAAGATCAAATCCTGGCCATCAGAAACAACTCCGACAGCCAGAATTAAATTTCAGCATATTAGACTACTTATTCGGCTGGCTACTTTTGGCAGCGAAAATTTCTCCCTATTTGTGATGAATGAGTATGATCCATCAAACCATGATAATTTTGTTAAAAACAGGATCAAGGATTTTTCTTGTAACGAATGAGGTGTGAAGCAAAGTGCTGCAAACTTTCTTATTGAATAAGAGAACAAATCCTGCCTTATACACGCTACAATGAAAGAAGGGAAATAGAACTAACTGTGAAACAGATGCAGTTATGAAATGGACTAAGTGGACTCCACTAAATAAGGAACTAAGCAATAGACTAGGTAACTAGTCTAACTGACAAACTAACAGGAGCTGAATTCTTCAACATACCCTTCTGATTCGGACTGGTGTTGATTAACCGCACCTGCTAGAACGTGTGTTATTCAAATCATGCAATAACATATCCTCCCCTAATCTAAAAATGGGTCAACCTTATAGATTAAGGCAGGATTGGGAAATACTCCAAGTCCTTCTCTTTGCTTGACAAAAGTATCATGCTTCAAGGGCTTTGTCATGATATCAGCATACTGATCTTGAGATTTACAGTAAGTGGTTTCAATCGTACCATCTTTATGAGCTCACGCAGGAAGTAATATTTCACATCAATGTGTTTAGAGCGTCCGTGCTGAACTGGATTTGTTGACAACTTTATGGCTG
Source organism: Pinguicula primuliflora (assembly GCA_025802335.1). NCBI lineage: Eukaryota > Viridiplantae > Streptophyta > Magnoliopsida > Lamiales > Lentibulariaceae > Pinguicula > Pinguicula primuliflora. The sequence continues at coordinate 6,111 of JAOYMZ010009496.1, forward strand.
AGCTGTTGTCACATAATATGACTGTTGGAGCTTGTTGTTTGTGTTGCAGGTCCTCCAGCATTCTACGCAGCCACACAGCTTGGCATGCACATCCAGCAAGTGCAATAAACTCAGCTTTCATTGTTGAGAGAGCGACAATGGGTTGTTTTTTGGAGGACCAAGACACTGTTGCAGATGCCATCATGAACATATATCCTGAGGTGCGGCGACGTCCATCTAGATCACCGACATAGTCGCTGTCAGAATAGCCTAACAGCTCCGTGCTTCCTCATTGTTTGTAGAAAATGCCATAATCTGCAGTGCCTTTAAGATACCTGAGCATCCTCTTAGCAGCCCGAAGGTGTGGTTCAAATGGAGTCTCCATAAATCTACTTATGTAGCTGACAACAATCATAATATCGGGCCTTGTAGCTGTGATGTACATTAGGCTTCCAATGACTTGCTTGTAAAATGTACTGTCCACTTTTTCTCCTTCCTGATTTTTGCTCAGAGTATTGCCAGGAACAATTGGTGTTTGAACAAGATTGCATTCAAACATCCTGAAGCGTTTCAGAACTTCATGTATATATCTTGTCTCGCTAATGAAAATTCCATCAAATTTCTGCTGCACTTCTATGCCGAGGAAAAATCTCATTTTTCCAAGATCAGTCATATCCAATTCTAGCATCATGGATCTTTTAAACTCACTGAACATGATTTCACAGTTTCCTGTAAATATCAGATCGTCCACATATAAGCAGACAAGAAGAAATTTACCTCCTTCCTGCAGCTTGACAAACAAAGTATGTTCCTACTGACATTTTTGGAATTTTTCTTTGGCAAAGTAAGCTTTTATGCGGCTTTACCATGCTCGTGGGGACTATTTCAGCCCATACAATACCTTTTTAAGCCAGTACACCTTTCGCTCATGCATTTTGATCTCATATCCTAGAGGTTGTGCAACACACACTTCCTCACTTATTTCTCCATGGAGAAACGCTGACTTGACGTCCAGCTGATAGACCTGCCATCCATGAGAAGCAGCAAGAGACAAGATTAATCTCACAGCATCTAATCTTGCTACAGGTGCAAATACTTCATCATAATCCACTCCATGCTCCTGTGTATAGCCTTTTGCCACTAATCTGGCCTTGTGCTTGTCTATGTCACCCTTCTCGTTATACTTTGTTTTGAAGATCCATTTGACTCCAACCATCTTAGCTCCTGCAGGTAAATCTGTCAACTCCCATGTATCATTTCTTTTGATGGCTGATATTTCATCATCCATTGCAGTTCTCCATTTGCTGCACTTCACAGCTTCTTAAAATTGAATTGGATCATTTTCAGCAAAGAAGACTGTATTTTCACATGTCTCCTCATCTGATAGGCCTTCTCCATTGATATAATCTGAAAGCAGAATGGGGGTTGCCTGTTCCTTTTTGGTTCAGTTTCAGCTTCAGAGTCAGCTGGAATTTCTGCAATGTCACCTTTGTCTCCAGACAGTCGCTTTGGGGAGTCTGCTTTGCTGATGGTTGAGGGGCTTGACATAGGTGTACTGTCACTGGACTGCTCGTGTTGCTGATGATCAGACAAGGTCTGTTTTTGTCGTGATTCTCCATATTCCAGATCAGGCAGATCAGCAGTTGGTGCCTGGTCAGTAACTTCATAAGCCCGATTCCAGTGCCATCCTCTCTGTTCATCAAACTTTACATCTTTGCTAGTTATGACTTTCTGTGAAACAGGATCAAATAATCGATATACTTTTGACTCCTCACTTATTTCAAGAAACACACACTTGATACTCCTATCACTTAGTTTAATGCGCTTGCAAGCAGGGATATGAACATATGAGATGAACATACCTTGAAGTGTGAAACTGAGGGTCTCCTCAGGTGTCATGTTCTTTACTACCAAAGTGGGACTCCTGTTGAGAACATTAGCTGCCAGTTTGCTGCTTCTGGCCAGAAAGTCTTTGGTATCCCCCTTCCTGCAAGTAGTGCTCTCACCATATTCATAATGGTTTGATTTTTCCTTTCGACAATGCCATTTTGCTGTGGGCTCTAAGCTGCTGTGAGCTGTCGTTTTATCCCTTGTTATCTGCAGAAATCAGCAAACTCATGAGATGTGAACTCTCCTCCTTGGTTAGTTCTCAAGCATTTAAGCTGAGTTCCTGTTTCCCTTTCAACCATATTTTTAAACTCCTTAAATATAGGAAATGCTGCAGATTTTTCTGCTAAGAAGAAGATCCAGAGTTTTCGACTATAATCATCGATGAAAGTCAATAGATACCATTTGTTGATGTTGAAAACAGGAGATATGGGGCCACAGATATCCGAGTGCACTAGTTGAAGGGCTACTGAGGTTCTCCAGGTGCATTCCTTGGGAAATATATCTTGTTTCTGCTTGCCAAGTAGGCATCCTTCACATGTGTTTGTTTCAAATGAACAGTCAGGTAACCCTCTGACCATATCTTGCATTTTCAGATTTTCAACCCTCGAACATGCAAGTGTCCATATCTCATATGCCATAGGTTGGAGTCATCTTCTACCGAGGTGAAGCATTCAGCTTCAGTTTCATCGAATGTTGTAGCTTGAGCAGGAAGAGCAAACATCCTGTTGGAGGTGATACAGGATTGGATCATTAGGCCATGAACCAGATGATAGATGCTGAACTTTCCTCGCTGGATCAGAATTGCCAGTCCTCTTTCTTGTAGTTGTCCCACACTTAATAGATTATTTTTTAATCCAGGAACATAAAACACATCAGCAAAAACATGATTGATGCCATTAAAAATCATGTGAATATCTCCTTTGCCTTCTACCTTCACGATTCGGTCATCTCCAAGACGGACAGATGCACTGAAATTTCTGTCAAAACGTCCAAATAGACTCCTTTTTCCGCACATATGGTTGCTGCAACCAGAGTCCAAGTACCATATTTCATCATTCCTTTCTTGTCCTCGTTCTTCATAAGCCATAAGTAGCACTTCTTCGTTACTCACTTCAGTATAGTGAGCCATTTCATCAGCTGCAGCTTGTGGACATTCAGTTCAAGTTTGTGGCACTCGAAACATTCAACAATGGATCTATCAAGATGTAATCTGCCACGCTTTCTACTTCTTCCTCTAAAGTTTCCAGAATTACAATCTCTTCCCCTCCAAGCATCCTCATAAGTGACCTTAAGGGCTTGTTCCTCAGCAGCATATCCTTGCATTCGTTGCTCATGTACCAGCATGCTACTCTGTAGCATATCAACAGTGTAGTTGTCCAGATCGTTGGCTTCTTCAATAGAGTAGACGATGTAGTCAAATTTTGAGGTCATTGACCGCAAGATTTTCTCAACAACTGCTACATCTGTAAGGTTTTCTCCAAGCATCCTCATTCTATTTGCAATAGATATGACTCGAGCAAAGTATTCATTAACAGTTTCTCCTGTTTTCATAGATAGTACCTCAAATTCTTGACGTAAGGCCTACAGCTGAGCTCGTTGCACTTTAGCCGTCCCCTGGAATTTGATCTTCAAGGAATCCCATATGTCCTTTGTGGATTCCTTCTTGAGAACAGTCTCAAGAATAGTTCGATCCACAGCTTGGAATAAATAATTTTTTGCTTTCAAATCCTTCAGTTTAGCATCCTCCAGTTACTTCTGCTGAGCTTCGGTGAGTTTGGCTTCTGGATCATGTGGCGGAATGACAGTTTCAATGAGCCCCCGGTACTCTTTGGATCAGAGAAAATTCTCCATCAACATAAACCAATGTTCATAGTGTTTGTCCAGCTTCGGGATAGCAGCTTGAACAAAATTGGTTTCTAACATGACTCATAAGTTACAAGGTATTTTCAGTGAAAGGAACAAGACTCATAAGTTACAAGGAGAGGCTCTGATACCAAATGTTAAAAACAGGATCAAGGATTTTTGTGTTTACATACTGCGCATTTCTATTACAGCAAAAATATCTCTCTCTCCCTAGTTCCGGTTCCGTCTGGCACCATAGCTCGGAACAGGAAGGTTAGAATCTCAGACGTCCACCAGGAGATCCGGACAGGGCAGGTGATCGTGGAAGAAACTGTCGGAGTCACAACTCGTTCTCGGTCTCGGGTTAGTAACAATTTCATTTAATGCAACATCCATTCAACTGGGGGTCTGGAAAATTTGCGTTGGAGCTTGCATCAATTTTTCAGAATCAGGTTGTTTAACAGAATAAGTTTAATATCTGCATACCTCTGTATATGTATAATGGCTACTGCCGACGATAGAATTCAGTAAGAAACCGACTGAGATAGAAACCAGAATAAATATCACACGTATGCCTAGGCGGCCCTAAATGGGTACTTAACCAATATTCAGGCAGGAGGGCCGCTCAACACCTAGCTCGAAATATTATGTTTAGTGGATTAGCCTACTAGAACTAGAAATTTTCAAGTCCAGACTTATTCGGATGATCATGATCATTAAAGTGATATCTGTAACTGAACTTGATGCTTCTAAGTATCTATCAGAGCCTCTGGCGTCCAAGTCTGTAATCTGTAGTTTTCTGATTCTCAGTTTCCTAGCAGAAACTGGATTTGTTTCAGTTGATCATCAAATGGTGGAGATGGGGGTTGAAAACCAAAAAAGTCGAAGATGATACAAGTAAAATGAACAGTTGATCGAACTACGGTCAGTATACAGAAACATGTTAGCCGAACATCAAACTATCTTTTATTGCTGGATACTGGCGTGTGATGTTAAATCTCAGATAAGGTAGCAGCTTGAGATTATCTTTAAGAAATTGAACTTTAGATTACACTGAATCAACATCAGACCCTCTTCAGTATTTATTCTGGTCCTTCTGCTCTGCTCGCCTCTGCCTTTCATCTTGATCCATGACCTTCTCTTTCCCCTCCTTCGCCGGCTTCCTCACATGTTCCTCAATGTACTCATCAACATCATCAGACTTCCCCACCACCGTCTCCTTCACCTTCTGTGTGGTTTCCTTAGCGGCACCCCAAGCATCCTGCACAGTCTGCTTTGCCTTTTCCCCTATACCCTTGGCCGTATCAGCAGCCTTCTCTGCCGCACCCTTTGCAGTATCTGTGGTTGCCCCAGCAGTCTCCTTCGTCTTCTCCACAGTCTTCTCCCTCATTTCGTAGGCCTTGTCCGCCATGGAATCGAGCTTCTCCTTGCTCTTCTCGTTCAACTCCTCTGTTTTTCCTTCAGCCCTCTCTTTAGTCTCCTTGGCCTTGTCGGTGGCCTTTCCGGCAGTCTCTGCTGTCTTATCCTTCATCTCCTCTGCTTTGCCCTGAACCTTCTCCTTCATTTCACGAATCTTCTCCTTTGCTCTGCCCATAGTTTCATCATGGGAGCCCTAAAATCAATCAAACAAAGACAACCATGAAACCATATGAATACACCCCAATGCATGTTATGATCAAAACCCTAAATATCGAATTTTAATCTGGACTGTTTGATTAAAATTCAACGATCCAGATATATGCATAAACAGATGATAAACTACCTCTGGATATCTTGTGGCGGATGTGAAGCAGACTCTTGAAACCTTTGGGGGTAGTGCGAGGGAGGTGGTTGGCGAGAAAGGCTTGACCTTTGTGAGGTTGAGGAATGCAATTCTGGATACGGGCATCGCTAACATTGCTCTCTTGTTTGATTCTCGGTGGGGAGGCAATATGTTGCAGTTTCTTGCTGGTTTTTGCACACTCTTATAAGGTGAGGGGTCGTGGGGAAGAAAAAGGTTGCCATGGCGAAGAAGGCCAACACGTGTCACTGAACGTGCCACGTGCAGATGAGGATGCTTCGTCAGACCCACCGAGGTCGGCAATTGCCCCATCCCCGCCCTACAATTTTGGAAGAATTTTTGGATGCATTTTCATTTTATTTTATGAGTTATTTTATTTATCTCTCTATGGATTTTACTACTTTTTCAACCAAAAACACAACCGAACTCAAAAAACAAATTCAACACCTTACATTTCAAAAGGAATAATGCACTACCCACTTTAAACTTCTATTCGTAAATTTGATGATGTGCCAAGTATCACAATCACACATAATGTATATGTAGCATTACTCTTTCAAAAATCACAAACATCTCATGTTCCACAACATTTAGGAGTGATAATGATATGCATACATATATTTTATTATAAGTGAAATTTGTATTGAATGGTAAAAAAGCAGTATTTAAAAAGGTTTATTTACGCATAGTTTTGCCATGGGATTTGGCCCATTTCCGCTCGTAACCTTCCTCTGGCCCAGCTAAATATTTTGCAGTGTTGCCCAAGGATCCAAAATCCAATTTGCGATTTCCTGCTGTGTGTAAACTTTTGACGCTGCGCTGTGAAGCCAAAAATTGATCGATCCTTTGATTTTCCATACAATGTCATCAATTTTTTTCAAGTGTCGAACTTATCATGCCGAAAATTGATACAGTGCCGAAATTTATTCTGGACCGTCGGATCTGTGTTTGAACAACCGAGATCATTTCACTTGTTCAGACACAGATCCAACGGTCCAGAATAGATTTAGGTAGGATAAGAGTGGCTTGGTATGGTAAGTTCGATACTTGAAAAAAATTCACAATGTCATTCAGTCGGAAGTCCTATCCTTCAAAAATCAGTCTGTTCCTCAATTCCCAAATGTGCCAAAGGAAGGCGATCCAGAAGAGGATCCATTTTTGTTCATCCAATATGTCTGGTTGTCGATTCAGCAGCTCTTTAAATGAGACTGGGAGGTTTGTGTTCTCGATTTGTATCCAATTGCTCAATTTCTTCCAAATTTCGTTCACTTCTTCACACTGATAGAATAAATATTGTGTGTTTTCATGTGGTTTCTTCGATGGCTCAACGTACCTGGAAGCGCATATTACGCAGTGAATCGGTACCCCTCCGCCGCAATTATATACCTCTGCTGCAAGTTCTCCATCGTTGGTACTCCATTTTGTAATAGTTTCCATGCATATATAGATACTTTCTTTGGAATCGCTTTGTTCCACACTTTCGGTGCATGTTCTGTAAATTGTTGATCTGTTGGCATACATAATTATGTACAATTAATAGAATGTGTACATATGGAATGATCCACCAATAAAACAAGTGTGGTCCCAATTAAAATAACACCTGTTTACATTCTATTGGTTGTACATAATTTTGTACACTAAAAGTATGTACACTTATCATTATTGTATTTAGGAGTTGGTTCAAACGAACATATGAGAGCAAACTAAATTCTTTCTCGACGACTTGCTTTCATCAAGGAGTTGGTTTAACCATGAACCATGTTCATCCATAGGTGTGAAAGTGAAAATAAATCTATGCCTTAATCTCGTCCAGCTGTACTTTAGCAACCAGAACCATCGTAGTAGGACAACTTTTTAGGCTAGTCTTCCTATCAGAAATCACTTCTATTATCTCAGTGTGCATCACATGTTTATAAACTTTAGATGACTTCGGTGATTGTACCGGTTGCTTCCCCCTACCAGGCCTTTCAACCCTACCAGAAACAGTTCTATTGCGCTCCTCCTCACTGCACGTTTCTATGTTGTCTACATTCTTTGTATTTGTCCTAGATTCAACCCTTCTTTTTCCTCTCAAATATGTCTCGCCATTGATACTGTAGCTTTGTCTTTGCCAAAAATCTCACACTGGTCATCGTAGTAAGGTCAAGACTTGCCTCTCAGATTCTTGAACTTCGGATTTGACTATGCAGGAGCGGAACAAGTCAGCAAGATAACAACCATTTAAAGTATTATGAAATTCGTCAACAACGAGTATTATTATTATAATTTTTTTTTTAAAAATGTATTGGACGGCCGACCTTCTCCACCAAATGCTTTGTTTACATTTAAGTAGCCCAAAAGGAAAAAAAGAAGACTAAAAATACAGAAAAGGATAAAAGTCATAGCAATGTTGTAAATGAGAATTAGAAATCCCTGCTGCTTGTATGCTTTTCCAAGTCTGGGTGAGACAACTTCTGCCCGTGTGCTGGTTGGACAGTTTTATCTTCCTTTTCCTGCTGATACCTTTTGTGACCATGTGGTTATCTTCAATTGTTCGGAAATGCTGCGGGTATTTTGGAACCAGTCTAAGCCAGCTTTGTTGACGCCCTGGTAGAGTATGTAACTTGATTCAGAGGTATCTTAAAGCAGTCGGAGAGGATCCACTCTTTAATATTGAACCACCTACATTCTCCATTGTGACTCACAGAAAGAAAGTTCCACCAAAAAACAACAGGAGTAAGTAGATAACAATTGCCAGTTTAATCCAAAATCACAGCATCATCCATGGTTACTTTGGTCGGGAGTGGGTGCTTTTTTTTAGCATACACCCTCGTGCAACGTTTGCATGAAGTAGCATCACTTGTCTCAAGACTCGTCACTGATTCATATCAGGCTCTTCGACGCCATCTTCTGCTTCAGCAGACTCGGTCATGCAGCAACAAGCAAAAAGGATTAGAGATTAAGTGATTGTGTTGTATGCCATGATGTATAACTATCCAAATAACTGTAGAGCTTTGCTTTTGTACATTGGCTGGAGGTGATTACTAAATTAGCATTTCACCTCTGTGTAATCATAGGCCGCAGAAGATTCGTTGATGGAATCTAGCTCGCAGCCGAAACAACTCAAATTTTCAATTATCCAAAGTTATGTTCAGTAAGGGATGTGCTTTGAAGATCCTGCTGATAGAATGTGAACACCTCCGCTAGAAGTTAGTGTTCAGCAAAAAAATTGTGATCTCCATGCAGGTAACACCACTTTGCAAATGTTTTTTCAAATTTCTTTTGCTTCCCTATGGACAAACACAGTTCATAGCCCGGCTGAGCTTCAAGTATTTTCTGGATAGCATAGAAGTCACATAGGAACTTCCATAGGCAACGCTTTCCGGATGAATCCAATAAGTATGACAGTGTAGGGTCTATTACTATCTGCACTTCCCTCCAATTGTGTTCTTCGAATTTCTCAATCCCTATAATCAGAACTTTTAACAGACTAGACACATTGGTTGTTTTCACTGTTAACGCGACCAACAGAATGCCATTATGGTCCAATAGTACGCAGTTTGCCCCCGGACATGAGATGTCTGGCATGTAGTATCCAGTGTCTATTTTTACATAGAGGTCAGCGGGTGCTTGCCAGAGAATCCTGGATGCAACCGGAGTTATCTCATTTGGTAGGAATTGGATACCCAACGAAGTCAACATTTCTAGATCCTTAGCACAGTAGCTATTCATCAATTTAGCACTTGCAAACAACTCTTTTAGCATATAGCATGTCTGGGTTAGTATTGCCCTGCTGACGGACTAACACCTTGATATATCATTGAACATTTGGAAATCCAGATATGCCAGCAGAGCAGAATAGGGAATACACGTTTAATGAATCTTGCGGCTTCATTAGACGCAACGAGTATTATGAAATCATTAAAATATTATGAAACTGTACCTTAATTATGATCTCCCAGTTGGCGTTATCATCAATGACTACCATGTGAGTGGTAGGATCTACAAATACACCACTATGAAATCTGTCACCCACGAACAGAATTGTTTCCATACATGAAACTTGGATTTAACATGCGGAATGTACTTCATAACGCTGTCGGGAATCGCCAATCTTATTTTTTCCATGAAAGCATGCCAGAATCTTGATTTAAATCCACCTTCAGTCTTCATACCACAACAAGTTCCTTAGGTGCTACATTCACTCACGTTTTTGTTAATAAAAAATTTCGCTTACCAAAAAAAATAAGTGCTTCCACCTCAGAACTTCTCCACCATTTTTTTGTGCAGACTTTTAAATTCATCTTCCTTCATATTTGCTCTAAATCTTTCATCCACAACAGGTCCTTTCCCATAGGTTTTCTTGATATGAAAATGACTCTGTTCTGTCAAAGACGGCCATGCACCTTAACATTCACGTTCAGTATCAATTATCTTGAAACATAAGGATATGAAACAAATGGCAACAATGGATTGTTTGTGTTTGAGTTTGAGGTTTGACGAATAGACAAAGAGAGTTGGTGGAGGAATACCTCCTTTTCTGCTTTCTATTCTTCTGTACACGAATGAATGTTACATGTACATTGCCTTATATACTGTAACCTAATTACTGTATCTATGAGCTAAGTAATCCATACATCATGTACACAATACGTAAGGGGAAATGGGCTAGTCACTATGGCCAATTTCCAATACTCCCCCCGTAAGATGAAGGGCTGGGTGAAAGGCCCAGACCTATCTTGGCCAATAACCGGCAGAATGCTGGCAACAACAGCTACTTAGTTAGGAGGTCTGCAACTTGATGAGCCGAAGGAACATAGATAGGAATGATGAATTTGTCCTTGTATGCATTGCGAATAAGATGACAATCAAGCTCGATGTGCTTAGTCCTCTCGTGAAATGCAGGATTAGCCACGAAATGCATAGCCGTATTATTATCACAATGCAATGGTATGGGAGGATGGAGATCAACCTGTAAGTCATGGAGAATTTAGCTTATCCATTTTAGTTCACAGATTGTGGAGGCAAGGCTCTGACATTCAACTTTGGCTGAAGAACGAGAAACTGTTGTTTTTTTCTTCATCTTCCAAGAGATGCTGGCTCCTCCTAGCTGAATTAAGTAACCAGTCAATGAACGACGGGAATCAGGATATGATCTCGAATCAGCATCTACATACGCTACCAGTTTGAGGTCACTGGTAGAAGGGAAGAAAATCCCAAGTGTTGTGCATCAAGAGAGATAACACACAGTATGAATAGCAGTGTTCTAGTGAGATGTACAAGGAGCCTACATATACAGCTGAGTTGCTGCACCGTGTAGCTCAGATCGTGCCTAGTAAAATTTAAGTATAAGAGGCGACCAATCAGACTACAGTAGAGAGAGGGATCCAGCATCAATTCAGAATCATCTTGAACAATAAGCTTCAAACCGGGTGGCAAAGGTGTGCTAACCGAGTGCATACCAGATAGTCCATTGTCTTGGATAATATCAAGAATATATTTCTTTTGACTCACATATAAACCCGCAGGAGAGTGTTGTAACTCCAAACCCAAATAATAGTTGGCAGAACCTAGTTCTTTTTGTGCTAGAAGAGGTGTCCAAGAAGTCCTTCACTCGCTGATGCTCAGTTAAGTCACTTCCTGTAAGCAAGATGTTATCTACATACACTAGTAGGGCAGTAAAGACATCTTAATCCTGCTGAAGGAACAAACAATTATCGTGAATCGACTGTTTAAAATCATATCCAAGCAGACTGGATGTGAGTTCTTTGTTCCAAACATGAGAAGATTGTTTGAGGCCATAGATTGATCTTCTCAACAAGCATACTTGTCTCTTATCAGCAGTTTGGTACCCGGGAGGTAACTGCATATAAGTCTCCTCTTCCAACTTACCATGGAGGAATACATTATTTATATCAAGCTGCAAAACATTCCACCACGAGTAATAGCCATAGCAAGCAAAATATGCACTGTTGTGTGCTTTACGATGGGAGAGAAACTCTCAAAATTGTGCAACCCCTCGATCTGATTATAACCTTTTGTCACGAGCCTGGCTTTGTACCATGAAACTGATCCATCCAGGTTCTGCTTGAGTTTATATACCCATTTACAACCCACCAATTATTTTCCTGGTGGCAATGCGGTAATAGACCAGGTCTCATTCTGATCTAGTGCCAAGAGCTCCTCTTACATTGCTTTCACCCACTCTGGTTGTTTAGATGCTTGAGTGTAAGAGCTTGGTTCCAAAGGATCAACTGTTGCGTTCATCAGGCACATAGCAGCAGGGGTGAGCGATGCTGACTGTACGGGAGATTGCATTTCAAAATTCTTATGCCAAGAAGGTGTTGTCCGTATGCGTGCACTTTGCCTCAAATGTGGAGAGGCAGCAGGTGTTGTAGCTGGACAATCAGAAAGTTCATCTGGAGAAGAAATACTGGTTGTGGGTCCAGAGAGGAGGATGAAGCATGGGAGTTGTCAACTGCAGGAGGGAGAGTTTCAATGTGACCAGGAGTCTGTTCAGCAGCAGTTTGCTCAAGTGGAAAATTAGCAGATATGGATGGAAAGGGTGGATTCGAGGAAAGTTCATATTGTTGCAGTGGGGCATGTTGTAGTGGGGCACACTGTTTGTTGAAAGGAAACACAGCCTCGTAGAATTTAACATCACGAGACAAAATGACTCGCATATGCTCGACATCATATATGCGGTAAGCTTTACTTACTCCAGAATAACCAATTAATACTCCCTTGTAAGCACGATCCTCAAATTTTTGCTTGTGAGGCACAGTGTTAGCGAAGTAGCATAACCGAATACTCTCAAATTTTTCAGATCAACAGGCTGACCAAATATTAACTCATGTGGACTGCACCTGTTTAGAATGGCTGATGGAAGCTTATTTATCAAGTAAGCAGCAGTCAAGATTGCATCTCCCCAGAAAATTGGGGGTAATGAGCCATGAAACATCAAAGCTTGCCCCATTTCAAGCAAGTGTCTATGCTTGCGCTCAACAATCCCATTTTGCTGCGGTGTATAAGGTGCACTCCGTTGATGTACGATGCTAAAGGAGAGAGTAAGCTCAAGGCCATTATTCGATCGAAAAACCTTAACACGACCATGAAACAGAGTTTGTATCATCACGAAGAAGTGTTTGAGAAGCTGACACACATCTCCTTTACCTTTCATCAGGTATATCCAAGTAGCACGGCTATAGTCATCTACTAGAGTGAGGAAATGTGTGGATCCATTTAGAGAAGGTGTCGAATACGGTCCTCAAACATCACCGTGTATTATTTCAAAAGGGGTTGAGCTATGACACTGATGTATGGAAAAGGAAAGGCGAGTTTGTTTGGACTTATGACATGCTTCACATGGTGTGTTGACATTATGTTTACCATTAACAACAGGAAGTTTAGATAAAACACCTGCTGAGGGATGTCCCAAATGAGAATGCCATAAAGGATGTTGAGATTCAGAATACAAAACATTGTCATTGCAAGTCATGTGATTGACATTAACCGAATCAACCGCAAAAGGTAAAGCTGCAGGAACTGGAGACTGAGCAAGGAGAAGGGATTGAAGTTTGAGAGGCTCTATAGTGGCAGCAAAAGGATCCAAGACATACAGACCTTTGAACTCTCGGCCTAATGCAAGAACTCATTTAGAGCCCAGGTCCTGCAGTAAGCAAAAAGTTGGGAAAAAAGTAAGGAAAATGTTGGAGGATTGGCTAAGTTTGGATACAGCTAACAAATTAAAACAGAAACTGGAATATGAAAGACTGAGTGAAGAGTGATAGCTGGTGTTAGGAAACAACTACCAACATAATTGAAAGATGCAAGATTGCCATCTGCTTGCCTGACCACAATTGGTTGTACAGAAGCTGACCAGGAGCTTAAGAGACTAAGGTCATGACACATATGGGATGATGCACCCGTGTCTATGATCCAAGCATTGGAAACAAGTAAAGAAGCTACTGTAAGAGCATGTGTATAAATCTACCAGTGTACTCATGGTCAGACAATCGAGGAGTGAGGCTCTGCAGTTTGTCATTAAGTTTCTTTAACTCCTACATCATGTACTTAGTGTTTGGATAAGAAGTGTGTTGATCAAAAGGAGTGTTGTCATGCGCAACATTTGCATATTGGACTCCTTTTCCACATCTCTGTTGTTCCCTAATTCTGAAACAATTTTGAACTGAGTGACCCTGCGCCTTGCAGTGAGTCAAGGTCTTCAGACGATAACAATCTGAAACTGTGTGACTAGGGAAACCACAGTTATCACACCTCACTTTTGTTTTGCTTCACTGACCATTGAACCGGTGTCCTCTCCCTCCAATAGAACTTTTTACCCATTTAGGTCCGGAATCTCGAGGCACGGGGTTCTGTTTCGCTTTGTAGTTGTCCAAGATTTTAGAGATTAGAGCTCCATGATCACTCATGTCAATATATGAGACGTTCTGCTCCTTCTGCTCCTTCTGCTCCTTCTGCTAGTAATTTGCTCAAACTCGGGCCTTAATCCAAATACTAACTTCATAATCTTCTCCTCATCACTCAAGCCACATGGACATTTTGCCATGGGACGCATGTAACTCAACTCATCCCATAATCCTTTCAGTTTACTGAAGTATACTGTTACAGTATCATCCCCTTGCTTCACTGCATTAATATCATTTCTAATCTTATACACCATGGGGGCGTTGCACTCACCCAGCCTCTCACGCAGTTCTTTCCATAATTCCTTAGCAGAAGAGGTAGTGTATTGAAAACCTTGAAGAATTTCCCTATCAATGGAATTATAAATCCACGAAGCCACCATTAAGTCCACTGACTTCCAATCTTCATATTCCTCCGTATCCTCGTCATCCGGAGGCATACATTTTTCATCAATCAAGATCACTTTCTTTTTAGCACCCAAAGTCATACAGATAGCTCTACTCGAGCTCTGATAATCACTGGAGTTCAGCAAAACCGTAACAAGGGCCATACCTGGTTCGTCGGAATCTCGTATGATCAGCTTGCCCTTGCTTGTCGAACCGGTTTCGATTATGGCTGCCTCTTTCCCGGTATCTGTCTTCTCCATCTTCTCTACCTTGTCACCCATAGAGTATTGGGTATGGGATAGTTTAAATTAGGGTAATTTGAATAGTGCATAACGGAATGGAAAAAGCAACAAAAAATCCTGAACCTTTAACACTCCGATACCATCTTAATTTTTTATATAAACTGGGCCGTCCGAACTAACCAAACCAAACTAAACATATCCAGTAAATCCTGCCCTTAGGTAGGGTCTGGAGAGGGTAGAATGTACGCAATCATACCTCCATCCCACAACAGAATAGGGAGATTGTTTCTGTAGAGACCCACAGTTAAAAAAAACAAAAAAAACAAAAAAGAACAAAAAAACAAAAAATAAATAAAAAAATAATAATAACAAAAAAACAATAAAATAAAAATAAAATAAAATAATAATAATGATGATGATAATAATAATAATAATAAAATAATAAAAATGATAAACAAGTACAACTGAAATGCCTATTTATCAAGAAGCTAGTGATTTTCATCATGTCATAAATTCATGTCACCTAGTTGATGCGGGGTACTCGGGGAATAAGTATACATGGAGCAACAACCGCACAAGAGGTCATAGGGTCCTTGAGAGATTGGACCGAATTTTACTCTCAAATGGATGGATGGTCTTGGGCCCTAAATGCAAAGTCACACACTTGAGGAGGGGGACATCAGACCATGCTCCTCTTCTATTGGCAATTGGTGAAGGCTCATCTCCTAAAGTCTCTAGATTTCATTTTCAAAAATTTTGGATCTCTCATGCAGTCTTCTTGGATTATGTGACTAAATCTTGGGAAGCTCCTATTGCGGTTAATGATGCTTTATATGTCCTTGGTGCCAAGCTCAAAAGATTGAGAAATGACCTTAGAACATGGAACAAGGAGGTCTATGGCGATA
>JAOYMZ010009516.1:0-21526 GCA_025802335.1 Pinguicula primuliflora
GGGTAGGGGTAGTGGGGGGTGGCGTCAGCCACGGGTATTATCCTGCTTAAGTGGCCGGTTTGTGTTTTGGGCCACTTAAGCAGCCGCTCAGGCGGCTGGCCGGCTGCTTTCTCGTACATTGATCGTAAGACATGTGTTACATGTGTATCTCCTCATTTGTAATGGAGATCCATTAGTTCTGTTCCAGCAACAACGTTGATTAGGGATGGAATTCCAGGATGGAAGAATTGAAACTTTACCCTCAAGTTCTTTTAAAAATATTCTTCATGAGAACAATTATAAAGAAAATAATCTCCTATCTCCTTGGTCTATCCAGAGGTTAGTAATTTTGTATATTGTTAAAAAATTTGAGACTTTGTTTTGATATTTTAATTCTCATTTCGTCAAAAATTTTATTGTAATTTTCTAATACTAAAAGTGAAATAATTTTTATCGACAATATTTTAAGAGACTTTGTTGCTGAATATTTTGAGAAACATTATCACCTATCATTATGAAAGATATTGTTTTTGATATACTTATTCAACTCATGTATGTTGAATTGTTATTGAAATATTTTTCATTATTTTAAGTCATTTATTATCTAGTTTTAGCAATCAGTTTTTATATATATTCGAAATTAAATACAAAAGAGAACTATATAAGTAGCACATCAACATTGATCAAAAGATTGTTTCCATTTGGAAAAACTATAGGTTTGCTAACAATTGTAGCAAGATTTGATGGGGCTATTGATAATAATGGTGGATATTTAAAGGATGCATATGCCATAGGTCTCATGCCTTATGAGTTTGTGAAAGACATGAAATAGGAGCATAAAATAATAATAATTACAAAATATTAATTTACTTATAAATATAACACATTTTTAAGAAAATATATATTAGAAATAATAAAGAAGTTCAATTTGGTTTTGCCAGGTCGGCTTAGATGGGTTTGGAACGAGTTTATATTTTTGGTGTGTCACGATGGTCTAACCCGTTTTTAAACAGAGCAACCTAGTCTGACACATACTAGTAAAATAAGTGGGTTGTGTTGCAGAGAATAGCCTATTAACCGTGGAAAAATAGGTCGAGTTAACCTACCCCGCCCATATCGTGATCTCTATAAGATGATGTCATTTCAAATTTGTCCAATCTCCGAGGGTTAGCAAGGCTCCTGAGCTACCAGTTGAAGACAACTTCAAACTTCCAACGTTTGCGTTATTCAATAGACTTGTTATTGTTCTGTCGCTCAAGGTCGAGCACTTTGTTTCCTGGATGCACACGAAATGTATGTCATACCACCGGACTGCATCTTTCACTTCTTTCATTTTTTTCTGGCCCTCAAGACCTCTAACATTAAAAAAATTTTATTCATCCATCACAGATCGCACTCATTATGTTTGTTAATTGCCCTCCTCAGATTAGCTTTTATTTGCACAAGAAGTATAAGCAATCATTAGCCTTCTAAACTAAAATAAATATATTTAGTAAATTACCCCCACCCCATAAAAAAGCTATTTTGTAAGCCCTTATCGGTAGGTTGGGCGGCCGCCCAGAGGACTAGGGATGCCAGCACGAGCGTCCGGCCCCTGTTCACGATGGCCTCCCCCGCCTAGTGCTTAGGCGAAGCCCATGCGCCCCTAGGCACGAATTTTAAAACCGAGATAATGAGTTAAATGTAGATAAAATCCAAATTTTGTTTGCAATTATAAAATACTGCTAGACTTTGGTAATATAACAGATAAATTTAACTTATAAAATTAATTAATAATATATTAAAGAATGTTGCGTTTCAAGGATCAATCTGGCCCATCTGAGCTCGTTCCTTAATAGAGTGGTGTCATCAATTTCCTTTACCACACCTAGCTTCGGTCCACACCAATTCCAAAATTTCTCATTGCGGCAATGCAGTGAGATTTCGGAAATATGTATCCAATGCAATCTTGGTTCCTGTTCAACATCAATCTCTCATATTTCCACTTTCTCGAATAGCATGTTTTGCGGTTGGTTGCCCAGGTCAAGTAGATTTCTATGTTTTTCGGTCGATATACCTCTAATCAGTACCTTGGAGTAGTTGATCCGTAGTATTTTAACACCATCTGTTGAAATTGAGCATCCTTCGGATATAAATCAAGCTCAATTTGAGGATATGCAGGAAAAAGGTTGAAGATTCTGTTTTCCCCGCTTGTTTTCTGATTTGTATCGTGAGACCCATATGTACAGAATGAGGCCACATGTAGTAATAGCATTGGGCCATTACTACATGATAAATACCTGAGATATTGTAGATAAATACCTGAGATGTAAACCTAATTTGCTATGCAGAAAATTGAGGATTTCCTCTCCAAAAACCTTGGTTCAGCCGTAATCGTCCTGCATTCAATTCCTTTACAAATCGTGAACTCAAATCCTTCCATAAACACTTCAGGGTAGTTATTGTACCCAAAATCCAAAAGAAACTTTGGTTTTTTTTACATGGTATCAGAGCCACAAGGAAGATTTGCGCCGAGAAACACACACCAAACATGACTGCCAAGATGGAGCATACTGATGCTGAGAAAGTTGCTAAACAGGTTGCTAGAGGATTGGAGATAAGGTGTGACAACTGCAACCATCTTAATGCTTCAAGCTCAAAAGCTGTGATCATTGCAAGCTACTTCAATCTGCGTGAGTTGAATCGGAAGATGAAAGGAAGCTCAAATCAATACGCCCATGTTGCCAGTTCCTCTATTGATCAGGAAGCAGAAATATATCAGAATCAGCATGTAGCATATATAGTTCGCCATGAGGTCTCTCGAGCATTGAATGAAGTACTGCAAGCCAAATCTGACACTCCTATGGATGATGGGCTTGAGTGAACTGGTAAGTTGGCCTTTAATCATGCACTTACCATATCTAAATTTTTAAAACCAGGTGATTGGATTATTGACACAGGGGCCTCCTCTCACATGTGTAACAACTAGGATGTATTGTCTGATATCACGAGAGTTGTTCCTAATCTTCATGTTAAGCAAGCTGATGGGCCAGTAATAGTTGCGTTACACACTGGCACATATAACTTTGGTGCTGACCTTCGTCTTACGGATGTGCTTTATATCTCATCTTTCTCGTTCAATCTTATCTCAGTTTCAAAACTCAGCCATATTTCCAAAATTTTCATATCCTTCTTTCCCACGTTCTGTTTGCTGCAGGACCTCAAAACTAAGCATCTGGTTGCTGTAGGCACGCAGTTTTTGGTACTCTACATTTTGGACACCTCAAGCTTCATCTCTCAGCCAAACAAAAAGCTATCTCAGCCGCAAAAAGAGCTTCATCAAACTTTTGATCATTCTGTTGTCAAACATTCATGCTTGTAATTCGAATGTTGGTTCTAAACATATTGTGAATTCTGCATTGCGGTTGGATGAAAGATTAGGTCATCCTTCACTTTTAAAACTTCAAAAGTTGCATCTTGATCAAGCCAAATTTAACCTCAATTATCCATGTGAAGTATGCCATACAGCTAAACAAACACGTTCCATTCCCGATTTAATGATTTCAGCCGTGCAACTTGGCTATTCCTACTAAAACATAAATCAGAAGTGGCTAGCGTCTTGGACTCATTTTTGCGCATGATTTCATCGCAACTTCTTACATCATTTAAGATGCTTCGCACTGATAACAATACTGAATTTGTCAATCGTGAGGTTGGTACAATGTTACAATCAAGAGGGATAATCCATCAACGGAGTGTTGCTTCAGCCCTCAGTAGAATGGGGTTGTGGAGCGCAAGCATCGTCATCTGCTTGAGATCACCCGAGCTCTGCTCTTTCAGTCAGGCATGCCTAAATACTTCTTGGGAGAAGCAGTATTGACTTCAGTATATTTGATTAACAAACTTCCATCTTCTGTGCTAAAATGGCGTTGCCCGCACGAGTGCTTTTTGGCACGGCTCCTGTTTAACCAACCTATGAGTTTTTGGTTGCTTATCTTACCGAGCAACTATCGGCCCTGATCGATCCAAACTGGATCCCGGGCATCAAAATGCACATTTGTGGGCTATTCTAGAGTTAGTAAGGCATACAGAGTATATGATATGGAGACAAAAAAATTATCAAGCATATTTCCATTCTGCACAGCTAATTCACAAAATCTTGATCCTTCCTTTATATCATCTCCATTCTTTTCACCTCCTGCAGCTGATCAGCCTGCCGCTGATACTCCAATCATATCATCTCCACCTCATCAAGACAATTCCACTCCTCCCATCACTAAGCATGCTTTGACTCCTGACTCCACCAATCCTGAATGTAGTGTTCTTACTCCTGCATTGGATCTTCCTGACATTTCACAAAATGAGTTACTGTTGATATGGGACCCCTGGCTGCAGAGCCGCCTATTGACATAGTCCCTGCATCTGCTGATAGCCATGTCTCAGCTTCAACTAGGAGAAGTGGTTGTATACCTTCCAAACCACTCTGGCATCAAGATTACCAAATGGCTTCTATATGTCAACCACAAGCAGTTTTGTCACCTGCAGCTTCTTGTATGATTTCCACCGCTCATATCACAGAACCACGAACCTATTCCCAAGCAAAGAGAATTCCAAAATGGTGTGATGCTATGGCATCTAAAATCAATGCATTAGAACAAAATCAAACATGGACCTTCAGTGTTCTGCCCCCAGCATACATGCCATCGGTTGCAAATGGGTATCCAGACTAAATATCACCTAGATAGTACCATATCAAGGCATAAAGCACGCCTGGTCGCCAAGGTCTTTACTCAAGATGAAGGTATTTACTTCACTGAAAGCTTTTCTCTTGTGGCAAAGCATGCCAAAGTACGGGTTTTATCAACAGTGGCCGTGCAGCATAAGTGGCTTATCAATCAACTCGACATAAACAATGCTTTTCTCCATGGAAAGCTTGAATAAGAGATTTATATGACTCCTCCACTAGGCTATGCAACACCGCTTCCTGGTCAAGCCCGTCTCTTAAATAAATCCATCTACGACCTAAAATAATCCTCTAGACAATGGAACAAAGAATTTACCTCTACACAGCTTGGCTATGGATTTTCAAACAATCAGTACACGACCACTGCTTATTTTTTCTGCAGACAGGAACTTATTTTTTCGCAGTGTTGGTATATGTGGATGATGTCCTTCTCGTAGGGGATTCAGTGGCTGAAGCTAACCGTATTAAATCCTTCCTTGACACTACATTTAGCATTAAGGACTTGGGGGATGCTAATTACTATCTTGGTGTCGAACTTATACCGTTTGATCACAGCATATACATCACCCAACGTCGCTATATCTTGGACATTATCTCAGATGTTGGTCCTCATGATGCCAAACCGGAAAATACACTAATTCCCCTAGGGATCAAACTCCTTACAGATGATTCGGCTTCCTTGCATCCGGATCCTTTAGGCTACCACAGCTTAGTTGATTGCCTTCTCTTTCTCAATTTCACTCGTCCTGACATAAGCTACGTCGTACAGCAGCTTAGCCAATTCATGCAAACACCTCACATTGAGCACTGGACGGAAACACTACACATTCTGTGATATCTCAAAGGATGCCCAGGGCTTGGAATCTTTCTTCCTGCCCTAAATTCCATGTCTTTAACTGGATATTGACTTGGATTGGGGGTCTTTCCCAAGTACACGTCGCTCTTTGACAGGATTTCTAATTCAGCTCAGAACTGCTACGATTTCATGGCGAACCAAGAAGCAAACCATTGTTTTGCGGTCCTCAGCAGAAGCTGAATACCACAGCTTGGCAAGTACGGTATGAGAACTACAATTGATTGCATACCTTCTTCAAGATCTGGGTGTCCCTATTTCAACTCCAATACGGCTTCATTGTGATAACCAAGTTGCGCTTCATCTAATTGCCAATCCTGTCTTCCACGAGCACATCAAACATATTAAAATGGACTGCCATCTGATACGAGATCAATACAAAAGGAGATTCATCCAACCTCTCTATCTACCGACTTCACATCAACCGACAGATATGTTCACAAAATTGCTTCCACAACGGCCATTCCATCACTTGTTGGCCAAGATAGGCCTCGGTTTAGTCCCTCTAGCTCCTTCTTGGGAGGGGCGTGTTGAAATTGAGCAACCTTTGGATATAAATCAAGCTCAATTTCAGGACATGCAGGAAAAAGGTTGAAGACTCTATTTTTCGCTTGTTTTCTGATTTGTATCGTGAGACCCATATATACAGAATGAGGCCACATGTAGTAATAGCATTGGGCCATGTTGAGATGACCCAATTACATGTAGATAAATTCCTGAGATGTAAACCTAATTTGCTATGTAGAAAATTGAGGATTTTCTCTCTAAAAATTTTGGTTCTACCGTAATTGTCCTGTGTTCGATTCTTTTACAAATCGTGAACTCAAATCCTTCCATAAACACTTCGGGATAGTTATTGTACCCGAAATCCAAAAGAAACTTTGGTTTCTTTACACCATCAAAGTCGTATCTCACTAATTTTTCGGTAATTAGATAAACAACCATCTTCTTTGGGTCTTTGAGGGTCATTATACACGTAGTCTGGAGCCAATCAGAATCTTCCGAGTCTAATTTGTAAGACAATTCCTATGAGATACTAGTCTGATGAATTTAGCCCAACAGCTAGGGCCTGTGCATACGTAGTCTCTTGCCTAGTGATGCTGCTTGAAGAATTGTTGTAGAAAAAGTATTTTTTTGCAAGTTGACATGGTAGTTGGTCGAATGAACTCAACAAACTGCATGTAGATCAAGCCATTCAAAACAACCTGCCACGGTTGTCTTACTGATGAGCTCAAAATCATATAGAGTTTTAGGCTCATTTATGTATTGATTTATGATTAATTTTGGTTCATATATCCAGATTTACACTTGTTATGTTCTTATTTTGTGCCATGTAGGTTAAGTGCGACATATGAACGTGTTAGATGGAAGTCCAAGCCATTCTATACACGAAACGACACCACATGAGCGAAAGAGACCAATAAGGCGCATTTCCGGGCAACTGATTAAAGGCAAGGGTAAAGCTATATTTTCACATGCGGACGTCGGTCAAAGGACCCTCTACAAAGTGGCCATGTGCATCATATTTATTCCCATTTACAAAAGTACCAAGTAGAGGAGAAAGGGCCAAGCCCAACCCAATGGAGAAAGCTTACCAAAGAAGCTAGACAAAGCTTTCCAAAGAAGCTAGTCAAAGCTTTTCTTGTAAGCTTTGACTAGTCAAACGGTCAAGGCTTCGTTAGAAGCTACATTTGGCTATAAATACCTCCAAGATGAATGAAGAAACTCTTCTTCCACTCCCCCCACTCCAAGGGGGAGATGTTGGACGATAATATATACATATGGTGGGTGAAGAAAGAATGGAGGCAATTCAAGCGACCGACCGAATCTTGATACGGTGGACTCTACCGGAGCTACGACTGGATCTTCGGTTTTCTTTGTATCTCTTTATGTTCATAGCTCGGTTGAGCTGATTTATATAGTATTTTTATTTGTATTCGAATTCAATGTCCTCATTTCTTCTTTTACGAAATGAGTGTGCTTAATTTTCGTTTTGAATGAGATATTGAGTTCGCTTGCATGTATAACTTCTACTTAGTTCGTTTTCGTACATTTGAGATGTTGTGCGCCAAGTTCATGATTGACATAGTTTACTCAACTAGCGAGAGCATCCATTCTATGGGAAATAGATTCGAAGTTTGCATGTTATCTCGTTTATGTTAAAAACTTATACCTGTTGCTCGAAAGAGAGTTTGGCAAGGTTAGACACAAAGCACATTCACACCACCGAGCATGGGGAAAGTATCCCTAACCCGTGGTGCCATATATAAGGATGACTACTTGCTCTTAAGGTCACCAACACTTTTGGGTAGAGGTTTAGAGTGACGGCAGCCCGAAAGGGTGTTAGTCGCATTGAGTCTTGTGGTTAGTAATTGATTGAATTAGGCATTGTATGCATTTACTATCGTGATTTACGGATTGAGTCTCTTCACTTGCTGATTTATGAATGAGTGTGTCTGATCTTATAGCCGATGCGGAGACAGACATGTGCAGCAAAGGTTAATCATCATATTCCTGCATAGTGTGAAAGCATGTGGTAGGAAGGACATGGATACATTCACATTGTAGCTTGGTTCCGTCGGTGGCGGAGGCCTGAGGGACGTGAAACCCCGTTGCATGAACTTAGCTGTAGATCTAAGAGTAGACTACACTGTGACCTCGTGTCACCAGTGAATGGCCTTAGGGGAGAGAGCGAGAGTTGATTCCTTGAGGGCTAAAAACATGAGTTCTCTATTCATTTAACAGTAATGTATTGAGTCTCTGATTCGTAGATCCGTACACGAGAAAACATTGTCGGCAATACACTTGAGCTGAGACTTATTTATCCACCCGTGTGTTTATCTAGTCTATCTAGCCAGTTTGAGTCGGTATGTGACGGATATTGGTTTGAGCTTGGCTAGTTATCTTTACTTGCTTTCTTAGGTGGTTTTAGTTATAATCAAAACCCCTCTTTGTGGTTGTTTATCCTGAGATTAGTTTTAGATTGATGCATGATTAGGACCTACTTCTTGTGAAAATATGACCATTGCTTACCCAAGGTATTACTTGAGACAGCGTCCACTTGCACACGCAGACCCATCACTTACTTAATGGCATGGTATGAATAGGTGCACTGCCTATTCTTGAGCATCCTGACAAAGTGGGCATTGGAGTGAATTGAATGATATTCCCCTTTTTGCTAGATTATTCTGTGGGAACTCGGTTTTGCATCAATTTCCAGCAAAAATGCCGAAATCATAGTAAGTACAATTTTGTGCCAGATCGTAACAGCTTGAACACAAACTTCTGTTGCTCGCCATTCTTCCACCATCAGTTGTTTGATATATTTCAGTTGTTTTGTAGTTGCCTCCAGATGGTGTTTTCCATATCCATTCATCTCGTTGTGCTTTAGGTGAAGAAGCATGTCATTCGATTGGAGTAGTTCAAGCCCAGTTGAGGTGTGGTTCCGTGGCCACCACTAGTTCGAGAAAGAGCTAGGCAACCCTGCAACATTTTTGAGTCACCCAGCACATAGGCGGCTAGGTAATTTTTTTGCCAAATAATATTTAAAAAATAATTAAATCTGGATGGATTTGTGTATGCGGCTGCATACTAGAACACTAGCCACCATCAATTCCAGGTAAAATCAAAATACCCATTTCGAGTAATTATCACTTGTTTATCTAATGCGTTGAGATAGAGGTTAACAAATTTCTCAGGAAAGCATTGATGCCCCAACAATGTATCCAGCAAGAATTTAGTCTCTGAACCGTCAAATATCTGCCTTGTTATGTGAGATAGAAACTATTCTTTGTTATGCATAAATTTATTTAGATCTTGCCACCAACTTGAGTCCTTAGGACCATGTTGTTGCTGCTCCTCAAAACTCTTCTTGTTTGAGTTGTAAATCCATACAATGATGTCAGTACCATAGTTCATAGCTGTGTACTATCAGTAAGTAATCTGAACTCCTATTTGCCCAATAAGGGCATCATTGAACTGCTTTAGTTAGCACACACCTAACACATAAGTCCCCTTATTTCATTGGATTGCACACTATGTTCCATTTCATCCAAGAGATATTGTAAGGTCCATTAGCAGCTTCCCACTAGAGGAACCTGCCATGATTCTCACCATTTTTTTGAGTATGCCCATAAGTGCATTAGACATAGAGGGATAGTACAGCGGGATCGTTGATAAACAGATATGATGAGTGTGATCCTATCTCCCATCTATTATCCATCCTCATAGATGTTCCTCTAAATATTTCAAGGAATGGTTTATAGGTTCTTTCCAACGTTTTGTTTGGTCCAACTTGCACCAATGCTGCAGCCCAAATTTTCAAATACCTAACGATATATTCCGGACAAACGTCCTTATAATTCGAAAACCAATGTTCATCGTCTACTGTTAATCCGACGGCCAGAATTAAATTACTTAATTTTTAAGATGCTTCAAATCCTGGCTATCGGATCAACAACGGATGAACGGGATTAGAATTCGGGTTGTAAGGATGTGTGTCCAGGATATACCATCCGGTAGCAAAAAATTTGTGAGGTGATGAGTGTTTGTGGACAGGTCGCCCTGTTGGCCATTGCACATCATTTTCTTTCTGCAAGAAGCTCAATTTCTTATCTACAACTATACTATATATATCCATGAGAGAAGAAAGGGCAGACCTTAGCAAATATGAATTCTTGTCAAAGAGTATTTTTCTAGTGACACATTTCCGGTATAGATCTTGTACTCTAAACAATGTATACACTCTGGTTGTTGTTATAAGTTAAGAACCAGAAAGTGAAACAAAGAATCAACAGCTGAG
This sequence comes from Pinguicula primuliflora, assembly GCA_025802335.1. Taxonomy (NCBI): domain Eukaryota; kingdom Viridiplantae; phylum Streptophyta; class Magnoliopsida; order Lamiales; family Lentibulariaceae; genus Pinguicula; species Pinguicula primuliflora. The sequence continues at coordinate 10,357 of JAOYMZ010009516.1, forward strand.
ACATAACAGTGGTAAGCAGATCCAGCACCATCAATCTAATGTTTGTTTTTCATATTTCACAAGCCATCGAACTATGATACTTCAAGAAAACTTGGGCTGCAGCATAATGAGCCAAGGCTCCCATGACCACAAACACATGAAAGATTTGATGGCTGTGGCCAGCAAGATCAAACCATCCTGGCTTCCATCTCTCAGGTATCCGGCAAACATAGAACATAGCTCCGGTCAGGTATGAAAGTGCCATGACAGACTCATGCGCCAATATAATGTCACGATGAGGTTCGTTCCAGTTAAGCATGAGGGCATGGATTGCAGGGAATAGGCCGAACAATCCCATGGAGACGAAGAGTAAAGCGCGAAGAGAGCGGTACTTGGCTGCTGCGAGGGCCGGAGAAAGCAAGGCGATGATGGTGAAGATCCCCATCAGTGAGATGCCAGTGAGGTAAGTTATTTGCCAGTGCGGGGTGCATTGGAATATATAGTATACAGGAGGGAAAAAGGAGGTGATTATCATGACTGTGATTCCTACATAATCCATATGCAGAAGCTGCAGGTTTACGTCGTGGGAGTGACAACAAAAGAGATGGCAAATGCTGCTCGTTAGGAGACAAAACATGGAACCGCAGAGGAAAACGTAAAATGGCCATTTCGTATTGGCCATTTCAAGTGGGCTCATCTCCATTATCAGGCCTTGTTCTTGGTTTAAGTTGAGCAGTTTCACTAGCCCCTGTTGGAAAAGAAGTGTTAAAAACTTTCGTCCAAATCCTTTCCTGATATCCTGCATCAGGAAATGTGATAATTTCTGGTGAATATGCTCACCAGGGAGAAGTTCTTGGAGATATTAACTTCTGCACTTGATGGGAATTGCCTGCAGGATAAAACAGTTTCTATTAGCCCTAGGAACAAAAGATTTAATCATCCCAGAAAAGGGGGTTCGAAAATCCATTTTCTTGGTTTCAACTTTCATGTGAAATCGCTTGATCCAACAATAATCGATGGCAATCAAACCACCCAGATCAACGGTCCGGATCATAATCATTCAGTTGGGTAATAACAGTCTGGATAATAAGAGTTCTCATAGATTTTTAGCATCATTCGTTGCAACACATGAATTGCTTCGAATTCAGAAATCATCTTTGACATTTACATAGAACAAGAAGGTGACAATAGGAAGGTTCAGACAGTAAGAAAATTGAATCATTACTCAACCGGGATTCAAATTCCTTTAAAAAAAATTAGGGTTCATCTGGTAAACTCTTTTTGCAAAACTCCGAAACTCAGATTTTGTTTTTGTTTTAAGCTTTTCAATGAAAAAGATCCAAAATTGAGACTTACCCAGAAATAATTGTGATGAAATCGGCCACCTGAGGCACATCCACCATATGGGCTACTGTTAATCCAACAAAAACAAAGAATCCCACCAGATGCCTGCACCAAAATTGAACGAAGAACCATTAACTCAAAAGTCTGAAACACACAAATCAACTGAAGTAGTTCAATGAAAAACAAAGCCAGAAGACTTACGTCCACACATTAAGTGTCTCATTATGCCACCTAAACAAGCTGAAGAAAGCTTCTTTGACATGAAAATCAACCCTGTAGTAGTTCAATATATACTCATTATCCTTCATGTAACCAGGCAGCTCATGGAAGGAACATAGACTGTATATTTTCTCTTTTTTGCTGCCATTAATCTTCTTTTTGCAGCAGCTGTCTTTTGAGTTCTTGTCCTGATCCATCCCCAAATTCTTCCTCCTCACAACACACCCTTCTTCACCTCTGTTCTTGCTCATTCTGTTCTCTGTTGTTCTCTGTTCCCTGATTCTTTGATTCAGCAAGAAAATGGGAGGGACCCCTTTTTAAGGACTGGAGAACAGATCAAGTGGCGCTGAACGCTAGTTTTAGCTGTCCTAACAAATGGGGAAGAGGGTAGCCAGCATAGCAACTGTACCAACAAACTGCATTTAAAATTGTCTCTATCGTGGCTTTTCTGGATTTGATTTCTTGTACATTTTTGTATTTGTGTCTTAAAAGTTAGGTTTAACAAGTACGTTTTTGTTAGGTTAACAGTAAGTCGTAAGTCTCACGCTTGTATTGTTTTCCGGACATTTACATGGCATGCATTGCATATCTCATGTTCTCTTCTAATTTTGAAATTCTTCTTCTATGCATCAATATGGACCTCTAGATTATTGAAAAGTGTAGGTTTAAAATTCAAATTATCCCATCGTGGTTTGGCCAAAATTCAAATTATTTTCCTATGATTTCAAAAATGTAATTTACCTTCTTGTGTTTTGGTATATATATGAACTTGCACTATCACTATATTTAATTTAAAATTATACAATAATGATTAAAATAACCTCATTTGCAAATTAAAAAAAATAAAATTTGAAATTTTCTAAAAAATAATAAAAAACAAGATAAAATAAAATAAAAAAATCAAATATGCATTTCTTATAACAATTTGTATTTTTTGAAATAAGCTAAAACTAAAAAATAATGAATAAAAAAATCAGTAATTTAAAAAAAAAAACAGACAAAATAAATATGAAATATTATATATAATTTTACTTCAAATATTTCATATAATTACTTAAAAATTAGTAAAAAAATTAAAAATCAGGAAAAAAATAACACAAGTATAATATATTATGTAACTTGTTATTGAAAATATTTTTTATTTGTTTTATTTTTTTAATATTCTTTTTAATATTATATGAAGACTGTTTTATATTCATATGTATTTTTTTTATTTGCAATTTTATGACTTTTTAACGGTTTTTGGTATTTTTTATGCTTTTTATTTTTTTTAATTATTTTTATTATAAGATTAGTTTTTAAATTATATTTTAAAATATTTTTTAGATTTCCTAATTTATTTTTTTATGCTAAAATGATACTTTTTAAAAAAATTAATAATCATAAATATCATTATGGGTAAAATAGTCTTTTCCAACCAATTTTTCTTCGCCCACTCTCAATTTCTGCGAGTGCAATTCACGCGGGGTAAATTGAATTTTTGCTAAACCACAAGAAGGTAAATTGCATTTTTGAAACTACGAGTGATAAATTAAATTTTGGTTAAAGCATAAGAAAATAAATTGAATTTTACTCAAAAGTAGCAAACAAAATATTTTTTAAAGAAACGGCTCATGCGCAAGCCAATTTTTCAAAAACATTTCAAATAAAAATGATAAGTGTTCATAAAAATTATCACTCATTATATATTTCCTTGGTTAATTTTGGAAGGCCATAATTTGAACTAGTATAGGAATTCCAACTTCAACCGTCTAAACCGATGATCGAAAAAGCATTGACGGACAGAATCACTCAACAACCAGGATGTTTAGGTAGCACCCGACCTAATGTGTTTTTTTAATAACAAATAAAATAATAATTTTTTTAGAAATTTATACAAACAGCAAACTACATGCAGAAAGTGGCGCATGACGTTGCATATGCGTGTTAGGTGGGTCGCAAAAATAATTTTATGAAACATTTATTTTTTAAAAGTAGCCTAAAAAAATTAGAAAAGTAATTTTTATCTTTAAAAATAAATCAAAAATTGAATATATTTTAGTTTACATAATAAACGCTAATATTGAACTATCAACTAACATATTACACTCATTCTCACCAACTCCAACCACCATCACGGTAATACGGTCACCAAAAAATATAAATCAATATTTTTCTTCTATTCTTCTCCATTAAAGGCTCAATTTTTTTTCAAAAACACATTCAGAGAGAGAGAGGCGGAGAACATTAACAGTCCTAGCATGAATAGGGCGGATCTATGACTTGTTACATTTTTGAAGGTAAGTTTGATTCGGAATTATTGCTAATCTATAGACAAGATTATTTAGTTTGCAATATGGGTAATACGTTTTTGTGTGAGAATTTCAATACTTCTTCTAGGAATAGCTCACCCCACTTGGTGATTTCTTTGAAAGGTTTCAGAATCTTCGGCATTAGCGTGCATAATGGAAGCAGATACTTCTGGATCATATCTTCTAAATACATTGTTAGCTGATTGTCAATAAGATGATCCAACCTCTTTCCAAGTGAAAGACAGCCGCCACCTAATAGTCAATTCTCACAAGTCAAAGCATGTACACAGTCTTGCAGGTCAACCATGTTGGCCCCTTGTTGGGGGGTCAGTTTCACGTATTTTTTGAATATCCCGTATAAGGATTTTATTTGTCTCCTACGCGTACAACCTTTTTTGTCATCCCAAAATTCCTTGATAAGGCTACAAAAACTAATCGGCGGCTATCGCAACATCCTGTGGGAAGATGTTCTTAAACTTTCAGATCTCATCCACATAAGATAAAAGATTTCGTATTTCATCACTCATTTTCTTCCACCGTGTTAGACATTCCAAACATTGTTTGAATTATTTTTCTAGCCTTGTAAAGGCATCTGGATTGTAAACTGCCTTCAACCTCTTACGCCATGGAATTATCAAGTATCAGTGTTTCGACGGCCCCCAATTCCTCTTTGTACTCCAAACTGCTGCTGCTGCTTCACCAATTTCTTCATTTATAATTGGTGCAGACGTACACTTAGGTCCTTCATAATATACATCTTCTGGATATCGAGGATCAATTGGCACCTTTTTGTCTTCAAACCATCGTGTAGGGTTTCTATATATGTACATATACGAATTCTCACTTGCGGCACCAGCCTGGTCTAGATTAATTGTGTGATCCACGGCTTTAGACTGGCGATGGCTGGCCTCTTGAACAATCCCAGCTTGGGCGATGACTGGTTCCATAGAGGCAACAACTGGCCCAATGAAGTCGACATTCATCTTAATGTCGTCGACTGGTTTGGTTATGAGACATTCCAAACTTTGAATCCTGCTATGCATCTCCTCAGTTTTCCTTTCTTTCACTCCCATATCCTGATTATGAAACGTAACAACTGCATCTATTTGTTTTTCAAGTCTTGCCCTGACCTCCATCAAAAAACTTGTGACATTCCAGAGTTCATCCTCTGTCTTCTTATTTTCTATTGACGAATAGCCTTAGAATCGAGAAATGCACTCTCGTGACTCATTAGAACAGGTCGTTGAGTAGTAGGGTGAGAATCATGAGACGATTGTGGAAAGGCATGGAGCTGTCTTTCCTTAGTTGATAGATCGTTCTCTTTTTCATGGGAGTATTGAATAATTTTACCAATTTAGTGATCCGCTCATTCGTACAATCAGGTGCGTCCTCAACAGTGGCGGAGGAGTGGGGGCCAGGGGGGTGCACCTGCACCCCCTAAATTTTTTTTGATCTTGGACCTGCACTCCCCTGCACCCCCTATTTAGACCCCAGATATCCCCAATATCTGCACCCTATGTGAAACGCATCCTCTAGTCAGACCCCCAAGATCCGCCATTGGTCCTCAATATCCTTTATATATGGCATGTCACTCTCTTCCCTCAAAGGTTTTAGAATCGGATAAAGAACATCTTGGGAGAGAAATTGTTTAAATAAATGTTAGGTTAGAAACATATATCGTTCGTGCATGGCCCCATATACGTAGAGTGGATTCATCTCGACAGACACTATGTACCCATTATAGTGCATGCGGGAGAGTTCCGAATGTGTCGTCGAATCCCATATACGATATCATAGATGCACGTAAATGACTCCATGAGCATCGTGCATGGACCAACAGATGATTTGTACACAGTTCATGTATATAGGGCCGTGCAATCATGCTTATGTTAGTAACCTGCGCGTCGTTCTTGCATAGCCCCTTATACGTAGAGTGGGTTCATCCCAACTAGCATGATGTATTCAGCGTAGTGCATGTGGGATAATTCCAAATGTGCTATCGAATCCTGTATACAATATGAGAGATGCACGTAAAGATGCCATGAGCATCAAGCATGGACCCGACAGATGGAATGTATATGGTCCATGTATATGGGACTGTGCAATCATGGTTAGGTTAGGAACCCGCGCATCGTGTATATGGGTCCCAAATTGTGGTTCCTTACCCTTATGTTGCATAAAGCATCAATGATTTCTTTCAGACTGCTCATCGTCGGACAACGATTCCAGTTTAGTCACCTAGAAAACTCATCATGCTTCCATCAATTATATGGTGGCCACACATTGGGGAGAGCTTGGTAATTGCCTCCAACATCTAAATCTATTTTGATGGAATACACATACTTCTTAGGTACAACTTCTTGTTAAACACTATATGCGAGAACATCAATAAATGATAAACGACTTATATGTAAAGGAAACAAAAAACCCGTCAGCGTGTAGGTCTCTTTTTGCCTTCGTTCACGATACTTTGAGTACTTTACCATAAAGGTCCTTAAGACTGATGCTATGGATGATTTCCACGTAAGCTTTATTATCCCATGGATATGTATTAAACGTGGATAAATCATTTACCATTCTCACATCAAATTCATTGACTTTTTTTAATCACCTGCAAGGATCACACCCTCTAGCTGATATAATATTGATGGCTTAACCTTGTCCTCAAACAATTGCCACTTGGCTGCCGCATCAATCACATTGCTGTGATGCTTCTTCTTCTTCATTTTGTTCGCCTTTTTTACCCTACCCTCAGACAATTCCCTCTTAGCAGCTGCATCAGTCGTATTGCTGTGATGCTCCTTCTTCATCTTCATTTTGTTCGTCTTATGGACCTCGCACTCAGACAATTGCCGCCCGATTATCAATCTCATTCCTATGACAATTCTTTGTCCTTTTCCTCATCATCTTCTGAGCCCTGTTCATAGACAATTTCACTTCATCATTATCCTCTATTTTGATCAGATCATTCCACTTCTCCTTGCGTTCTTTAGACGATATGTGTGTGCAACTTCCTTTGAAGTACACATCTCTTATCCGATTATCACGCACAGAATGATGCGGAACTGGCTTTTTCAAGCATTTCAATCATTTTACCATTGCAAACTCATGGATACTAAAACGGATTTGTTTCCTATCTATAAAAAACAATAATTCCATCCGCTTAGGCGTATCAATGAGTCTTAGAATTGAGAAATGACCAAGTTTCTCGGGGAACATTGTCCATTGTGACCTCCAAGAATCGTTCAAGTCCAATAAATATCCAAAACAACTTCTTCGAATTTGGGTAAGCTCTCTTTCTCTCAAATGCTCCTTTATCTCCCATATAATCCATAAGGACTGGCACACTATTACCTTCACTGGGAATTCCACATGCACGTTGTCATAGACCTCAGATGATTGGTATGTTTGAATGCTTAACAGTTCAGATGTATCAGTGGGTATGGACACGCGTGTATATGTTTCACACAATCAACAAATTTAAAAAATTGATCAATCAAAACTGTCAATTTGTAATACGAGGTTAGTTCTAAACATGGTAGGGTCGTATATGAGAGTTCCGTGCACGTACAATCAAAGCTTTAAGATTTCGTTCAAACCATGATGGAGTCGGGTAATCATGTCGCAATGTACGAATTTCAATCAAGGTACCTACCGTAAGATTCCAAGATAGAAATGGCTTACAATGTGTCCCCTAGCGTCATCTCCCATCCTCAAACCTCATTTCGTGACGTTTTTGTATCTTCTGTAACACCATTCACCCCCCACCCCACCTCCACCCCACAACATTTCAACAAGTTCGACCGACGCTTGAAATTCTCTTAAAATTATTGTTGCTCCTCCTTACTACGAAGAGTAATTCATGTGTGTATTTGAGGTATTCTCGTTGAATATTTGGTCACCATAAATTTGAGGGGTTTCGTGTATACGTGTTTGACGATATCTCCAGAGACATGTTGAAGGCGATTCGAGTCGAGGTTTTATATTGAAGGTTTCGAGTTTATCAATTATTCTGAGAAGAGTTTTTTCTTACGACGGAAATGATAAAGTGAAAAGTCTTTCAATGATTGACTCGATTAGATGGTGTTAAGACGATTTAGTTATTTTATTTCTTTTCTTCCTTTTCTTTTAATGTCTTTTATTTAAGTAAAAGAATAATAAAAGTAAATTAAAACTGAAATATGAGGTTACTTTTCGAAATTCAATTTTGGCGGAGGACATTTATCCAATTATTCCAAAAGAAACGCACAAGTCAATTTTTCAAAAACATTTCAAATAAAAAATGATAAGTGATCATAAAAATTATTGCTCATTATTTATACTTCCGTTGTTGAGTTTGGATGGTCATAATTTGAACTAGTATAGGAATTCCAGCTTCTACAGTCAAAATTGTTGATCCAAAAAGCATTGGCGGACACAGATCGCTCAACACCCAGGATGCTTAGGTGGCACCCGACCTAATGCATTTTTTAATAATGAATAAAGTAATATTATTTTTAAAATTTATACAAACGCCACACCAGATATTGCAGACATTAATTGTTGCTGACAGACTACCTGCAGCAAGCGACGCACGACGTTGCATCTTCCTATTGCAGGTGTCTGTTTGGTGCAGACAGTCTACCTGCAGCATGGGACTAAATTTTTCTTCAATGTGCCATCCTTTTGTACAAATTTTGGATTTGTCCAAGCATATCATAAACCTAAATCTTTGAATTTTGCAGCCATTGAGAGAGGTGGATGGTTCCCTGTTGCTAGAACCACCCAAAATGGGATCCCATGGCCGATTCAGGGCATCCCTCGGTGCCCATTGACTAGGCGGCATGCCTCCTTTTCGAGCACTAGGTTCAAGTTATGATTTATTTTTTTGACTGTGAATCTGATTTTTTAGGGGCTTTAGATTTTATTCTAGCGATAATCGCTAAAATCAAAATTGGCACTGATTCCAAAGCCTTTAGCTAGGAACTCTAGAATCAATCCAACTTTTCGACATCTAAACTCGCTGGGTCACTAATCACTCATGTTGCTGCAGAGAGTTTAAAATGGAAAATGGCTTGAGGCACGAATTTCTTAACATCTATACTCGCTGGGTCACCAATGTGAGGGCTTGACGAAAGCCCTCACATTGGAGACAAGAACTCATCAAGGGCAGTGTTATCCAAGGAGTGGTTCTACAAATTGTTTGAAAGAAAAATTGATTGAGGGTATTCCACCAGATTTTGGAAAGATCATTGGATGTGGGAAAATTATCTAGCTACAAAATTCAAGCTACTCTATGCAATAGCTACAGATAGAAGTACAATAGTAAGCAACAAAGACACTTTTCACGATAACATATGGACGTGATTCGGGTGTCGAAATCACATTGTTTTTTATAAGTAAGGAAGTTTTATTCAAGTATTTATATGTACATATTTATAAGAGTGTTGGGCCTTCTTATTTGAGTACACATAATAAAGGCTCTCTACACCAATCCTCATATTCATATTCCAGGCCCAATTATCCTCTGGCCTGAAGACACAACCATGTTCTTAATTTCACATTTTCGAGCATTGTATCTCCTTCACCATTTTCCTGTAGAAAGATTGCAGCATTTCGCTGCTTCCAAAGAGTCCAGACTATATGCTGCCAGATCGTGTGCCAGATTTTCCTCATCTGCGGCAGATAATTCATTTCTTGGTGCTGGGTTAGAAGTTATATCAGGCTATTGGCGAGAATAATCGGAAGATGCAGCCATTCAAGAGATTTTTCCCAGAGTTCCTTCGCAATTGAGTATTTCAAGAGTAGGTGCTCGTCCGTCTCGTGTTCCTCCTGGCAGAGGGGGAAAATTATTGATGGTGTGGAGACTCCTTGCCGGATTAGGTTGTCAGCTGTGCGGATTCTATTCTGTAGGTCATGCCAGCAGAACGCTCCGATTTTTGAAGGTACCCGGCGATCCCAAACTTTACTTACTGCTTCATTCACTTCGTTTAATTCCCACTCCTGGATCATTATCTTGTTGTATATATCCTCCGTACTGTATCCCCTTACATTTGCTAATTTCCAGCACCATTCATCTTCTTGCGCAGTTCTTGGTGGAGCTTGTTCAAACCTGTGCAGAAGAGTGTTGAGCTGCTGAGTTTCATCTCCTGAACACACATGGTTCCAAAGCCAAGACCACCTCCACGTTGCCCAGGAGATGTCATAGAACCCTTTCTCTGTAGGTGTTGCTTCTTTATCTATGGCATTTTGATACAACTCTTTAAATTCGTAGGCTAAGCATTTCTCAGTAATCCAAAGATCCTGCCAGAATTTTGTTGTGTTGTCATTCCCTATTTTCCTCATCAGTTGATCCTTGAACAAATCTGCATTTAGGACATACTTGTTCATGTCTCACCACCATACCGAATGTCTCCTACCTGTAGTCGAACCAGGCACAGTTAGAGGTCCATAAAGGGATATCAGAACCTGCATCCACAAGCTTCCCGGTTCAGATAACATTCTGAATCCCAATTTCCCCAATAAGGCTAAGTTGAATTGCTTTAAGGACTTAAATCCCAGGACTCCTCGCCTCTTAGGATAGCATAAGTTCTTCCACTTTATCCAGGATATTTTCCTAGCCCCATTGGTAGTCTCTCCCCATAGGAATTTGCTCAGTATGCTGTTCATTCTTCTAATCACCATAGGAGGAGCTTTATAAATAGACAGGTAGTATAAGGGAACAGAAGAGGGCACTGATTTGATCGATGTAATCCTTCCTCCCATTGAAATGTATTTTTTGTCTCACCCCTTCAGTCTGTTTGTAAGCACTTCAATCACCAAGTTCCAGGTGCTGTTCAATCTTGGATTTGCTCCAACTATGACTCCCAAGTACTTAAATGGTAGAGTTTCAAATTGACACTGCAGATATTGAGTTTTCTGTTCAACTTCTTGTTCTGCCAGGTTCACAACAAATAATCTGCTTTTATAGAAATTAACTTTAAGTCCAGATATCAGCTCAAAGATCCGAAGCAACCTCTTTATGGTCATAGTATCTGCAATAGAGCCATTCCCGAATATAATCGTATCGTTGGCAAATTGCTGATGGGTTATCCTAACCCTATTTTCTCCTGCCTGATATCTATTTACTAACCACAAATCAGTAGCCCTATTTATCAGCTCATGTAAGCCTTCTACAGCTGATAAGCACCTAATTAGGGCTTATTTCATACTACATTTTAGTCCATTTCATTTCCTAAGCACTAAGATTAAAGCTCTAAACATGCACTTTTCCATGACTTAATGAATTCGGGTACTAGATTTTATGTTGTAACAACTTAAGCTTAATTCACTACATATTTTGCTAGGATTTAATCAAG